>JABUQX010063262.1:0-2500 GCA_015478945.1 Trachelipus rathkii
GAGAGATAGCGCCACGTACGGTAATCTTCAAGGTAGCGCCCACTGATATATACTAGTATAGTATATATATATATATATATATAATATATATATAATATATATATATTAATATTATATATATATATATATATTATATATATGAATTTAAAGTATATATAGTATAATTATTATATCATGCCTACCCAAGTGTATTCTTTCAGGTACGCCACTGATATATATTATGATATATATGAGTATATATATTAAGTCAGAATGGTGTATAATATATATAGTATTAGTGAATACTACATATAGTGTGAGGCTATACGTAGATCTTAGATATAAACGGTTAACGATGGCTCTATAGATGGTATTTAATTTAAAATAAATGTATGAAATAAAATTATATATATATATTATATAGTGATATAGTAGTATATAGTATTATATATATAACATATACATATATATATATATATATATATATAATAATATAAATAAAATATATATATATATATATTATATTATATATATATGTATATATATTACATATATAATCTATATAATAATATATATATATACATATATATATATAATATATATATATATATTATATATATATATATATTTATATATATATATATATTTCTCGTTATATATATAGTATATATATCATAATATATGATATAGATATATATATCTATATAGTATATATATATATATATATATATATATATATAGTCACAAAGTTTAAAGTACAAAAAAAGACGACCTCGTTTTATTTTTCTTTCTTTTAAAGTATTTTTTTTTTTTTTTTTAAATCATGAGCATAAAAATCAACCGATGTTATCTAGTGTTATTTCATTGGTTATATGATCTTGAAAATAGTTTTTTTCCCATAAATGTTACACAGTATTAATATATTTACATACAGTAGATCATATAGGTAGGAAAATTATATTATGGGACAAATTGAGGATATGCCCTTCATAATTCAAAATTTCAATGTCTGTTTTCGAAAGAAAGTCACGCCTTGATTTGCCTGCATCGAAATGTAAGCAAGGTTGTGATTGGTTAATAACAAATAAATATGTCAACTCCTTATTAAATGGCAGCTTCCTCTTTATGGCCTCTTCGAACATAAAGTAATTAAATAATTTTTATAAAAAATAATAAACCCTTTACTTTAAATTTTTTTTACTATAATAAAAACTAAAAATATTTGTGATTATAAAAAATAAGCTTTTGTTATGTACGAAATCATATTATATATTTTTTCCCTTTTTTCGGCAAAATTTGCCGCGAAATAGTACACTCACACACATAAAAGATGGTCTGAAAATCATAACATTGGATCGAAGAACTATAATTTTAATTATTTATCATATGAGTGTACTATATAAATAACTGGTTTTAAATGGTTATTTATAACCCGAGATCGATTTTTTTCTTTTTTCTTTTTTTTTATTTGTTAATTTTGAGAAGAAGAAAAAAATTACCAAAAGTAAGTTGTTAGTTGTTCCAAACACTGACATCATTCCTAAAATGGTAAATCTTTTGTTTTAATAATCTATTTAGAAATTATTTAGAACTCAATAATGCCAACGTACATGCCTGCATCATTAAACCAGTTATTTATAAAGTACAGTTATACGAAAAAAAATTATTTCAAGGCTTATTGGTACAAAAATTGGTTGCAAGTAATAAAACCATGTGAAATATTAAATAATATATTATGTAAAAACAAAAAAGTACGTTTCTTAAAATAAAAACTCTCTCTCTCTCTCTCTCTCTCTCTCTCTCTCTCTCTCTCTCTCTCTCTCTCCTCTCCTCTCTCTCTTCTCTCCTATATAATATAGTATTATATATATAGTATAGTATATATATATATATATATAGTATATATAATATATATATATATATATATTATGATAGTATATATATATATAATATATATATATATATATTTATATGATCATATATTCTTATATATATATATATAGTATATAATATATATTAGTATATATATATATATTACATTAAATTCTTTACATTCTTTTTTACTTAAATTTGGTTAAACTAAAAAATGAAGATAAAGAAACTCGATGCCCCAAAAATAAGGATCAAATTTATGATCGCTGTTTTGGGACGAGGCATGGGAGGAGGGGCAAGCAAAAGCAATGGCTCTGAGTAGCATTCCATAAATAGTCTAAATTTAGAGGCATTGATTTCTATTATTATTATTATTATTATTATTATTATTATTATTATTATTATTATTATTATTATATTATTATTATTATTATTATTATTATTATTATTATTATTATTATTTTTATTATTAGTAGTAGTAGTAGTAGTAGTAGTAGTAGTTGAAGTAGTAGTGGTTAATTATTTTAAATTAAGCTTTTTTTTAAAAAAAAAATTGAAATAATTGGGAAAAATTTTTATTATATAAAATTCTTGCGAAGGATTTAGGAGTATCTAAAACACGTCTCTTCCATTGATGTCTTCTTCTCTT
>JABUQX010063262.1:12500-22500 GCA_015478945.1 Trachelipus rathkii
CTGTGAGAAAATTTGTTTAACTCTAATTTAAAGATATCCGGAGTCGAAGACGGATCCGTATAATTATAAAATGATTGAGCCGAAGTCGGTCAACTTCAAAATACCAGAGCCGGAGTTGAAGCCGCCAAATAAATATTACAGGAACCACATTTCTGATATAAATTAAAATCAAAACTATATCACGAATTGTATCCTTGTTGCGCAAATGAAAGCATATCACTCTTTTCAATATATTATATATATATATATATATATATATATATATATATATATATATATATATATAACTCTTTAACATATCTTTCTTTCTCATATATATATATATATATATATATATATATATAATATATATATATATATCCTCACCCCAACTTTTTCCGGGGGGGAAGGATGAAAATACCTTATGGCGGATCATGGTGGAGGCAACTTAGAAAAAAAGAAACTTGACCATTAAATCCGAAATACATACTGTTAGAATAAATTTTGTCATTTACAAACTTTTTTCCAATTTTAATATTTGATTAAAACACTGAAAATATCACCCGTATCATGATGAATCATACGGCAAAACACGAATCTGGCCAACCACTCTAATTCTGATATTCAAAACGAATATAAAATATGCTGGATATAACGGAAAAAAAAATTGCTCAGTAGAATGATATTTGCAAGCAAAGAGAAAAAGTTTTTATTTGGCAAAAAAAAAAAAAAAAAAAAAACATATATATATATATATATATATATATATATATATATATATATATATATATATAGATCTAACTTATATATATATATATATATATATATATAAATATATATATATATATATTTTCTTTGCTATATGTATATGTAATAATATATAATAATAACCACATATCTGCTATTCCTTGCACTCATCATCCTTATCACTTCCTACCCTCTTAACTCCTCCCCTTGCGCGCCACTACTATATCTTTCCTCTTACTATATCTTTATATATATATATATATATATATATATATATATATATATATATATAATCATTTCGGGCGTTATTGTAAGGGAAGTGTTAGAGGAGACCATTCTCCTATAATTCTGTTGTCCCTTATTCAAGATTCTTTATTATAGTTCTATTTCGGATGCGAAATATATATCTTCGGATGTTTGATTGGGTTTGTAGGTGTGATATATGGAATGTCAATTAATTTGATATTACACAACAAAATTTACTTTTCTAAATACAGAAGTGAATCATTTCCTGCCTGTTAGTGGTAATATATTGTGTATGTACCGTCGTTGGCGGTTCGTGTGGCAAATGTTACTGATTAAACCCTTAGCGTGAAGCTCCCTAGAAAAAGTGCCAAAAGGCATGAAAAAGTTGTGAACTTGGGCAAAAAAGAAAAAAAGATAATATATATATTATATCTCATATATATATATATATATACTATACTATATATACTACTATATATCATATATATATATAATATATATATATATATATATATATATATATATAATAATATATATATATAATAATAATAATAACATATATATATATTATTATAATATAATAATATATATATATGCTATAAATATATATATAATATATATATGTAATAATAATATATATATATATATATATATATATGTATATTTATTCAAAGAACTAATAAATATACCTACCTCAACTTGAACTTTAGATTTATTTAAATATATATATATAATAATAATATATATATATATAATATAATAATATATATATAATAATAATATATATATATAATAATATATATATAAAAATATATATATATATATATATATATATATATCCCTTAGGGTTTGTACGTGAGATTTATATAAACTTATTTTCATAAATCAGATTGAAAATTCAAATTTACTGCTAAAATTCAAATTTTGGCACCAAACATTTGAAGGAGGAGGGGCCGCAGTCCCCTACGGGGAATGCAGGGAAACGTAACCTCGTTTACGAAGAGGTTAAGTTTTCAAAAAAAGAGAAGGCACCAAGTTTGAGTGGGATACGAGGTTTCTAACACTCCCTAAAAGGGAAGGATTTTTTTATTACAAAATGCTAACCAATCCTCATTCATTACTACTTAGCTCTTAAAATTGGAAAATAAAATTTTTAAATCAATTTCAATACTTTTTAAGACTCTTACAAGAAAAAAGTGCCTAAAATATTATTAAATTCTTACAAAAATATTAAACTCTATACATAGTATTAAAATATAAATTGAGCTTTAATTAAATAATAAATAAATAAATAGAATAATAAATAAAAATTAAAATAATGAATAAATAAATAAATATAAATTGCAATTTTAATAAAATGTTTCAAAACTCTGATAAAATACACATTCCTAAACAGACTTAAGTCTAACACTGGAAGACGACTAAGGAATTTTTGTTTTAATTTCATAAAAATATTCAATAAACAATTAATTTTAATTATTTTCTCAATTAAGTAATTGAATTAAATAAAACATTTAAAATTAATATTAATTATGTAATTGAACAATTATATATATATATATATATATATATATATATATATATATATATATATATATATATATATATATATATATATATATATATATATATATATATATATACATTTAATATATATATATATGATATATCTTGAAAAGCATTTATGCCGTTACACAGAAACAAATATTAATTGCAAAGAAATTAAATTATTATTATTATTATTATTATTATTATTATTATTATTATTATTATTATTATTATTATTATTATTATTATTATTATTATTTTTATTATCAATGCATAATTACTGATACATGAATAGTCTTTATTAAAGAACAAACACATGATGCCCCGTGCAGCAAGAATCAACATATGTGTAAATATTATTGAAAGCTTAATACAAACAGATATGATACTCTTAACCTCCATTAATATTATATATATATATATATATATATATATATATATATATATATATATAACTAATAACATATATATATATATATATATATATATATATATCTTTATATGCTATATATTCTTAGTATGTATGTGGGACTGAGAAAGGAGGATGAGTAGGAAGGAGGAAGGAGGAAGGAGAGGCATTCCAGAGGCAATGAATAAGCAAAGGAAAAGGAAGGAGGAGAGGAGGAGGCAGAGAAAGGAAGGAAGGAGGAAGAAGGAAGGAAGAAGGAAGAAGGAGAATATGGAGAAGAAGGAGAGAGAGAAGAGAGAGAGAGAGGTGAAATAGTAGGTAGGTAGCTTTCGTAATTTCGATAAAATAAGGTCCATACACCACACTGTAAAGATGATATTATAGTTATTATTATTATTATTATTATTATTGGTAGTAGTAGTAGTAGTAGTAGTAGTAGTAGTAGTAGTAGTAGTAGTAGTATAAAAATGCGAAATATTACAACTCATAATCACTTATTTATAATACTTATAATACTCATAAGAATGAGATTTGCAAAGGAAATGGAAATCACTTTCCTTTAAATCGTTGTCTCGTAAGGGAAACCTGCTTGCTTGATCAGATCAAGTAAACTTGTTTGATGATTAAATCAACATTGATTTGTTCTCTCAAGTACCGATGTTGATCGAGGAGATATTTATCGTCGAGTGATAAAGAATTTTCCTAACTGCATAATGGAAAGAGTCAAATAATGAAGAAAACACGAAACCAACAAATTTACCTAACCTAATCCAACTTAATCTAACCTAACCTAGCATAAAATAACCTAACCTAACCTAAACAAACTTAACCTAACCTAACCAAACAGGAACACATGAACTTACGGTGGTGGTTTGAAGGTTCAGATCTTCCTACACCAAACAAAAATTTCATGATTTTTTACCTAGTACGCAAATAAAATAAATGTTTTTTTTTTAAAAATCCGTTTCCGAAGATGCTTGATAATAAGATGGTCGAAATGTGAGAAAAGCTGCTTACAAGCTACGATTAAACAATATCATAAGTGTTAAAATGTCTATTACCCTATACCCTATACCCGGACACTATCAATAGTCGTTGAGAAAACTCTGCCCATTTTTTGGTAGCATGTGTTGGGAGTTTCAGATATATATATATATATATATATATATATATATATATATATATATATATATATATATATATATATATATATATAATATATATATATATATGCTATATATATACATAACTCTAATATATATATATATATATATATATATATATAGTAAAATAAATTAAAAAGTTGCCAAAAAAGTTTTGTTGTTCCTTAAATTTAAAAAGAAATTGCATTTTCTTTCGCAATTTCTGATCTGAACATGCAAGGAAAGACTGAGATTGATTGATGTTGGTTTAAGGCTAGCCTTAAAACCGACTGAGTCGTTCTTATGAAAACCTCTCTAC
Source organism: Trachelipus rathkii (assembly GCA_015478945.1). Taxonomy (NCBI): domain Eukaryota; kingdom Metazoa; phylum Arthropoda; class Malacostraca; order Isopoda; family Trachelipodidae; genus Trachelipus; species Trachelipus rathkii. Next base: position 16,891 of record JABUQX010063262.1, read on the forward strand.
TAAGTTTAAGTGATTAACGTTTGCACACTCACGGTTACATAGAAAATGACGAAATTTTGTATTTTAGATAATAAATATCTTAAATTTTCAACAATCCTTCAATACGGATGAATTAAACCAAAAGTGAAAGCCTATGGAGAAACATTATCAACGTTGGAAGAATGAACTTGTGATAGAGTAAGTAAATATATAAATATTAATCATATTTGGGAATAAACAAGCAAGCATGCTCAGTTCCCTCTCTATACTGACGAGCTTTCCTTCTAAGGAATGACTGAAGATTTATAATGAAATCTCTAGATGGTAGGTCATTTGCCCGACTATAAATTAAAAATGGTCTATAAGTTTTTTAAGCTGAGACTTTCCACTCGACCTAATCTAGGTCTACGAGTATAACGACATCTAGAAAGGTGAAAACACCTGCATACTTTTGTAATCTTTCTATTTATAGGATAGATTCGGTAATATTGGATGGAAAAGACAAAGATTAACCATTAGAACAATAGGAAGATAGTTGGGGGTTGAGAGAGTTCCCTTTTTTCGGCCTAGTATAAATGAACTGATGCTTCCAATGTGAATAGTAAAGTAGAATATGCCAAGAGGAAGCTAAGCAATCAGTTATATATAATATATATATATATATATATGCTGCTATCTACTTCAAAATCTTCATATATATATATAAAAATTTCTTCTTCTTCTTTGCTATATATATATATATGTATATATATATATATATATATTTCACCTTCACCTTCCTCTTTGCCCCAAGATTAGGGGTAAGGTGCTGTACAAGCATCGGAAAAGAAAAGCAGTAGGAGAACATGACAAACGTCGAAAAGAAAGCCCAGCATTACCGCCCCTGTACCATTAATTAGTGAAAACTCGTCACAGACAGAAAATCCACCCTAGAGCTTCATGGGACCACGACGGACCCTCACTATGGTAAATCGTCAATGTAAGGGTTCATCCCTTGGCCCAGGTGGGCCACAACCATGCCCCCCATACAAAACCCCGCCATTCTCTCCTATCATGCACCTTTATTCTCGCCTCTCCAAACTCACATTTCTCCTTCAGACATTCGTTTACTGACTCAATCACTTTTTCTTCGGTCTCCCAGCCGGTCGGTTCCCAACACACTCACCACTATACATCCGCTTAACCAACCGACTATCATTCATCCTTTCCACATGACCAAACCATCTCAACATACTTTCATTTATTCTCTCATTTTACCTATTTCTTCACACCACACCACTCTCTAATACGTTCATATTCCTCTCTTTATCAATTCTTCTCACACCTAGCACACCCCTAAGATTGTCCATCTGAACACATTGAACTTTAGATCTATACTTCTTATTCCAGACCATAGTCTCACTACCATACAATAACACAGGTAACAACATACCCTCATGTAAGACCCTAGCGCACTCAAGACTTAGTCCCTTTGCATTCAAACGATTTAATTGCACCAGCCACCTTCCTGCCATTCACAACTTTCCTACTACACTCTGCATCGTCCGTTCCCTTCTCATCCAACATATACCTTAAATATTTAAACTCAGACACTTGTTCCAGCTGCTCACCATCTAACACAACGAAACACTATATTGACCCAATCTTCACAACCTTAACTTTCTCTTATCTACGTTTACCTCCTTATACACACCCTGCCAAATCTCTCTACCAATCCTCTCAAACTCTCTTCAGATTCGCCACACAAAACCAAATCATCCGCATATAATTGTAGGGCACCCTCTACTCATCTCATTCTCCACCATTCTAACACCATTTCCTGCCATCCCCACCTCAATTCTTTCATAACCATCCATATACAAAATTGAATAACCAGGAGACATAACACAACTTTCTTACTCCGCTATTAATCCTAAACCAATCACCATTGGCACCATATTCCCATACACGCTTCACTATCGTCATACATGCTTTTGATTCCATTCAGAAGCCTACCACCAACACCATATATCACTAGCACCTGCCATAACGCTTCCCTATTAACTCTATCATACGCCTGTTGCAAATCCATAAAACCTAAATACAATTTATTCTTCTTCTCCCTCATTTTCTCAATCATTTGTTTCAATGTAAAAATTTGATCCACACATCCTCTACCACTCCTAAACGCACCTTGTTCTTCACCAATCAGTCCATCAGTCACTCGACGCACTCTTTCGACCAAAATACCAGCATATACCTTCCCTACAACACTCAGTAAACTTATTCCCCTATAATTTCTGGTTCCCTTTTCTCCCACCCTTATATAAGAGGGCTATTACCGCTTTCTCCTTCAGTCCGGAACTATACCCTCTATAAACGCTTTATTACACAACTTCCAAATCCAATCAATCACCATCTCGCCTCCGTTCTTGATCATTTCACCAGTAATTTCATCTATACCTGCAGATTTACCATTCTTCAACTTTTTCACTCTACCCATTACCTCCTTACTAATAACCTCATCCCCAAAATATCTATTCCTTCTTGCACCATCAAAACCACATACATTCACTAACACCTCATCATTACTATTAATATTGTGCAGATTTTCGAAGTGTTCTTTCCACACTCCCCTCACATCCATTTCATCAGTTACAAAAGCACCATCCCTATTCATTATTCTAAGCAGATTCCACTTATTCTCATTCTTAACCTTTCGCGCTTCCTTCCAGAAGAGCTTCCTATTCCCTTGTATGTCCTCATTCATCCTCCTTCCAAACTGTTCATTTACCTCTTGTTTTCTCCTAAGTATGCACCTTTTAGTATTTCTTTTTTCCTCCTTATATAATTCCAAGCATCTTTCTTTTGAAACTTCATCATTTGCTTTTAGTACATTCAACCACGCTTCTTTTTTACCTTTAACCGCTTTCATCCCCTCTTCATTCCACCATTCGCTGTTAACATTCTTACTTCCTACTTTAGCACATCCACACACTTCCTTTGCACTACTAACAATTGCTTCCTTCATTTGCCCCCAGATTTGTTCAGTATCAACTTGTTCACATTCAACCGATTTACTAGCGAGCGCTCTTACATACTTATCCCTATTGTCTTGCTCACTTAACTTCTCACTCTTAATTTTACCTACTTCCTTTCGTATCACCTTCCTCTCCATCCAAGCCCCACTAACTTAATTTTACATAGAACAACATAATGATCCGATAATCCCATTCCTAAACCCCTCACTGATTTAACATCCAACGCATACTTCAACATCTCCTTCTTCACCAACACAAAATCAATCATACTCTTCACTTCGATACCATCTCTACCTACACCAACTCTAGTATACTTATGGATACTCTTGTGTTTAAAGAAAGTATTACTTACACACATACCTCTCTTCTCACAGAAATCAATCACCTTCCTACCATTCTCATTTTCTCCCGACACCCCAAAACCACCTGTTATACCATCCCTTTTTTGATCACCTATCCAACCATTCAGGTCCCCCAACACTATCAATCTGAAGCTCCTACTCACCCTATCCAGAACATCATTCAGATTATCCCAAAATCGTACTCTCTTCAACGTTTCCCTCAGATGGACCATACGTTACAACCACACATACCTTGACCTTTTTCAAACTTAAATTTAACCATTAGAATTCTAGGACTCACACAATCAAAGTCTACCATAGCTTCATACCACAGGTCACTCATCAAAATTGCAACTCCTTCTCTTCCTCTCTCATTCTCTTCCACACTCTTTCACTCCCTTTCATTTTTTTTCGTTTTTTCCTTTCATTTAGTTGTGGCAGTCACAGCGAGCAAAACAAATTTGTTTCTAAATTCATCCATCACCTCTCTCCTCTTCTCCTCATCAAAACATTTATTCCTCTGACATCCATGTACCATACGATTCATACAATTTCGCCGAAAATTAGAAGGTCGTTTACGGCGATCAACCATCTCCGAGGCCTGCATCAGCATTCCTAGCAAGATAGGTGGTAGTGGGCAGCCAACCCAGCTACCACCACGCCCCCTTGATCCTTCTACGACACGCAGGACATACGATGTTGGCAATTCTTTCTCCCCCGCACACAGGGATATGAGTAGTAAGGGATGTCTGTAAGGTGTTATCTGAAATTGAGGTGTGTACTTTAATCATGTGTATATGATATATTGGATAAATGAGTGGTTAGTAATATGTTGCCTGGAGGATGAGTGTGTGAAGAATACGCAAAAGAGAAAGACGCACCATTAAAAATGGGAGGTAATTTCATCGCTTCAAGTATGCGTGTACTCTCCTCTATATATATATATATATATATATATATATATATATATATATATATATATATATATATATATATATATATATATATATATATATATATATATATATATATGCTGCTGCTCTTTCATATATATATTCATTTGAGTTTATGTACAGGACCCACCACGGCCTTTGTCTTGTGGGATATTTGTCTTTGAGCTAGTGTATGGCATCTCTTCTTTTCAATTTCTGTATGGTGCATAACTCCAAAACCTCCTGTTAAAACAGGTAAGACGGACATGTTAAGGAAGAGACACTGTGGGGGTTCTCACAGTTTTTGAAGTGTGTTGTCGTTTCCCAGGGAATGAGAAATTCTTCTCCGCAGATTGGGCATATGTCATGCGGTCCCCTACAGTATTTTCGGGGATGACCAAACCGTTAACGTTTAAAGCAACGTCTGGGTCAGGAAATACACGTACGAACACTGCAGCTTGTAAACCCTAATTTCCCCTTTAAAGGTGGATAAAGGTACTAAAGGTCAACAGTAACGAGGATTTGGAATATCAGGCGTGTCTTGACGAGGGGGAAATCTTTTAACGTTTGTAACAGGAAATCTTTTTTGCTTGAGATTTCTTAAAAGGACAGCAATATCTTTGATTTTCTGTTCTAAATAATAAATAATGCCTCGATGTATTTCTTATTTCATTATGGGCGGAAATAAGAGGGATGTTTCCGAGAGACGTTAAGGGTGCCAAGATGGAACTTTGATTCCGGGTAGTAGCTTGAACGAGAAGGGACCCATTTCTCATTAATGTGACTGGAGGGACTTCAACTCCTAAAGCTTTTTCAGGTGAATCGCTAAGAATAATGGTTCTTTGCACAGTAAGAGCTTTGGAAGTAGTGGATCGCAGTAAGTAGTTTATCGTGAATGATGTGTCAGCTGACATTTTCGGAGGGGGAGTAGCATATGGAGTAAACAAATGAAAACGACTATGACAGGGGCACCTTTTCGGGATTTTTATAAGTTTAAGTTTTTAATAAAAGTTCACACCTCACGGGCATAGCCCTATTCAAAGAGGGGAACTTCTAGGTAATTTCTACCTAGGATCCGAACTAGGATTCGAACCCGCGCCGTTGCCATGCGACTCCGTCGCTCTACCGTTTGTGCCCCGACCGTTTGGGCACCTGGGGAGCCAAGGGCATGACAAGTGACGAATCGCTAAGGTTTTGCAGAAGACTTTCAGGTGTAGTAGAAGGAATAAAAGCGGAAACACCTGTCGGTCTAGAAGTATAAGGGACTGAGGTGGGGTCAGGCTGGGAACCCGACAGATGGCAATTGTCGTTGTTATTGTTATAGTTGTTGTTGGCTTA
>JABUQX010063262.1:35000-37500 GCA_015478945.1 Trachelipus rathkii
AAGAAGAAGAAGAAGAAGAAGAAGAAGAAGAAGAAGAAGAAAAGAAGAAGAAGAAGAAGAAGAAGAAGAAGAAGAAGAAGAAGAAGAAGAAGAAAATTGTTATAATCGACTGTTGTACTTTTGTTAATATTTAAATGCTCTTTGCAAAACTTTACGGATGTTTCCTCATTGCACCAGCAATATTTGCATAAAATTATAGTTCTCAGTTCCAATTTTGTTCCTTCAAACGATGTGTCTTCCCGCACAGGTCTTTCATTCCGATATATCTTTTTAGAGCAACGCCAAACTATTTTACAGCCAACTTTATAGATTAACTTCATATTATGGTTATTTTTCTATATTTCGCTTTTTGGAATGATAGTCTTTTCTTGCAAGAAAGTATCTAAACAAACTATAACTCGCTTCTACGGGGAGGGGGAGGGTTCGGATCTTTAAAGTGTGTCCGACACTAGATCTGCTCCCCTCTTGTGGGGAGTTTAACTTTTATTTATACAGAAATGGTATCGTTCACTATTTCCGGAAATACTGTGTGGAAGCGATCCCACTTCTTATATATATATATATATATATATATATATATATATATATATATATATTATATATATATATATATATATATATATATATATATATATATATATATATATATATATATATATATATATATATATATATAAAAATATATTTTTGGGACATTTATAAGCAGTTGACTCGTTAATATTAGGTTAGGTTAATTTAGGTTAAGTTTGGTTAGGTTGGGTTACCCCAAAATTTTAATGTATTCCATTAATTTTTAAAAAATAACGATACATTAATTATTGATTTTTGCTCCTGGAGTAATGCTTCTAAATAGAATATATCATATATAATATATATATATATATATATATATATATATATATATATATATATATATATATATATATATATATATATATATATATACTATATATATTATATATATATATATATATATATATATATATATATATATGTACGGACTACCGTACTATAAAATAATGCTATTATAATCTTTATTGTAATTAATAAAGCTAGAACTCTTTGGAGGCAAAAGCTATTATTATTATACAAGGAGAAACAAAGCTCCAACAGTTATGTGTATTATGATGTACGGTAAAAATGTGCTTACATCTTATAAAATCACACACATAACTATGTTTATTCCTTTTTGTATGTTATTTAAAATCTTAAGTCAACCAATAAGAGTCTTTTCCCTGTCCGGCAATATATGACGCCAAAACGAGGGAAGAGTTAGTTCGGCCAACGACATCAGTGCCGCGAGGCGCGCTTGGGGTTTTGTCCCTGGCACGCTAAAAATTATATTATTTTTGTAATAAAATTAAAGGTGTTAGATTATTATTAATGTTCGTATAATAAGATCTTTTAAGTGTCATTTGATACGCTAAGTTGATTCACCAGTGAGATAATAATATAAAAAATAAAAATTATAAAGAACGGTGATGAAGATCTAGTAAGGAACATGGCATTATATTATTTGCCCCACCTTGCAAACTGTTCTAAAATGAAATGTATATAATATGGGGATTTAAGTATTCACGAAAATATACTTAAAGGGTCTGTGGCCCACTCCTCACTTATTTATTATACAAGATAAAAATTATCTATTATTATGTGTGAAAACAACAATATGAAAAAGAATGTTAATAAAAGAATAACATCGAAATCTATTTAATACACCTTCCATCTTATTAATTAGTGTACCGAGGGGTGAGGGAGTTAATTCTATGTTTATTTGATTAATGAACTCATCTACTCGTGCTACATTGTGGTGACAACCCAGTATCGTGACTTAAAAATACCAACCTGTCTGATAAAAAGGGTCAAATAATAATAATAATAATAATGACTACCCAAGTGAAGTTATTAAAACAAAGTCTTGAGAGTCAATAGTGATAATACTAAAAACGGTAATGAGCGTGAAGTACAGCTAGTCAATAACAGCCAACAAAAAACAAAAAAAAAAAAAAAAAAAAAAAAAAAAAAAAAAAAAAAAAAAAAAAAAAAAAAAAAAAAAAAATTTCAAAAAACGGAAAATCACCGTGCCTTAGAAAAAAAAAAAAAAAAAAAGATCTTCCAATGAAGGCCGATACCAGAAAGCTTCGTCCTGCTATTATATGGGGGACGGGTAGAGGAAAAACTCCCCCCCCCATTGAGACCTACAAAAGGCACGTAAGCAAAAGCTTTCTCTAAAAATGTGAAATTCAAGAACCAGCGAGCCTAAGAAACAATAACAACAACAACAAAGAAAATAAAAATAAAGCCTCGATGAGTTCGAGGACTAAATAAAATTGGGAAGGGTATGAAAGAACCCAAAAGTTAAATTCGCCTCTATGCGGTAACAAACTAAAGCTCAAAAAAATTGCCTGGCTGTTAAAGCGCCTAAGCCACTCGTAACGTTGTTCAGAAAATACAGGAAAGACCATAGAAATTCTTCTCCCGCGCAAATGGTATTTTGTTT
>JABUQX010063262.1:47500-70970 GCA_015478945.1 Trachelipus rathkii
GTACAGAACCTTGGCCTCCGCTGTCTCCAGACCTAAATGCATTGGATTTCTTCTTGTGGGGTCACCTGAAACATTTGGTTTATACAGCAACAGTTGAAAGTCCCGAAGAATTAAGGGCTCGCATAATCGCATTTTGTTACACAATTCTTCCCACACACGGTATATTTGAACGTGTCTGCCAATCAATGCGTCGCAGAATAGAGGCCTGTATTGCCGCTGGGGGTGCTCATTTTCAACATTTGTTATAACCTTAGTGCACCATTGCTTCGTACTATTTCTGTTGTATATTTTCTTCTGTGCAGTAATGTATGTATTCTTATAATTAAATAAATTGAATGAATTTGTTAATTACCTTTCCAAATTTAGTTTACTGTTTATTGTAACTTAATGTTTAAATAGGTTTCATCACCTTGTATCTTGGAAACGAGGCGTTTTTGGTGAAATGTTTATTGACACATATTATCTTATATTTATGCAAGGAATATCATACTGAATTTTTTCGCCATATCAATGATATATACCCTGTATATATATGTGTATATATAAAAATAGGGTTATTTTTTTATCGCAGTATATATATATATATATATATATATATATATATATATATATATATATATATATATATATATATATATATATATATATATATATATATATTAGAGATGGACCGAATATTCAAATTTGACTGTTTACGGATGCGGATCTTAAAGCTGACGAGTGACGCGGATGCGGATCCAAAGTAGATGAGGACGCGGATGCGGATGTTTACCTTTGAAGCTCTGTATTAAAATATATTATATATATATATATATATATATTATTATTATATATATATATATACATATAAGTATATATATATATATAAATATTATTATATATATATATTATATTATTATATATATATATATTATTATTATTATGTTACATATATACATATATATATATATGTTATATATATGTTAAGAAGCATATTATTGGTTAATATTGAAAGCAGCGAAGAGTATATATATACATATATATATATTACATATTAGTATATGGCTGTTATTATTGTTATATATATACATTATTATTGGCTATTACATATATATATTAGTGATGGACATGACATGACATGATTATATATATATATATATATTAGTGATGGACCGGATGTCAAAATGACTGTCATGATGCGGATGTGATCTTTAAATAGGGATGATACGCGATTATGGATCTTAGAGTAGATGTGGAGGATGTATATTTTTGATGCCAATTTTTCGAGTTTTGAATTGTAATTATATATATATATATATTATAAAGATATATATATATAAGTATATATATATATATAGTTATGTTATATATATATATATATATATATATATATATATATATATATATATATATATATACATATATATATATATATATATATTTACAATTGCCACCACCCCTCACGGGCAGAGCCCTCCTATTCAAGGAGGGGTGTAACACCTCAAATATTCATCAACTAACGCAAACTATGCAGATGAGCACAGACGCAGGATTTAAAGTGAGAGAGATTAAATTCAAGTAGGAAACACAGAAGATGGAAGAAAATTTCCTCAGAACAGAGCCGGCCGTAGAGCTGGGCCCCCTGCCGCAGTGAACAAGCCTGGAGTTACCAGTATCAACACAAACTCATGCACCGACACAGCACCCCTTGTGCTACGAGGGCGTCGTGAAGGTGGTGGTACGCGAGTGGATAATCCTCGAGCACCTGCCGCCGAGGTACCTATAGAAAGAGATAAAGCACCAACATCGCGCCGCAATGATAGAGGGTCAAGTGAACTGAAAGTGCAGAACAGTTTATAAGCTTTTGGCCTTTGACTCGACCTCCATCCAAAGCCAGGTGAATCCAGAGCCCCCCCCGATATGAGAGCAGTACTCCATACAAGGGCGGATGAGGTCTTGTATAGCTGGGAGCAACTGAGAAGAGGAAAGAATCTTGCAGCCTAAACAGAACTCCCAGTTTCTTTGAGGCCGCCCAGCAACCGTTGTGGTGTGAGGTTTCCAAGACATTTTTTTGTTTATGTTAAGCCAAGGATGTTTATATTGTCAACAGGGAGAGACGAGAGAACCGTCGAAAGAGATAGGAAAGTTAGCAGTGTCTTAGAGAGAGATATTTGTAGAAGTTGGGTTTTTAAATCTCTCACAATCAGAAGACCCCACCCGAAATTCTATCCAGATCAGCGAGAATAGAAATCTAAGATTGGCATTGAGAGGCAGTCTTGTAAAGCAAGGGAACAGTTCTGACATGCGTGCTTCCAAACACTGAGGGAAAGTGGCATTGAGACATAGAGAATATAGCTGAACGAGGGTCGGCCAGCACGGCTTTTTCACACTCCATCAAAACTCGAAAAGGAATGCCATCCGGCCACCTGCCTTCCTAACGTTCATAGATTTCCGGAGCCCATGCACCCTGATCAAATGTAATCACAGGCAATGGCATAGGACACCTGAGAGAAGAAGGAGGAGGGGGAGGAGGAATGCCAGAATCGTTCAGGTTTGTTGTATGGTATCATCAGGCCGAAGAGATTTTCCTTTCAGCTGAGAATTCAGCAAACAGAACCATCAGATCGAATAAGAAGAGGAAAGACAGATTTACAGAAGTTGTTAGAGATGTTTTGGCAAGAGGCCAGAAAAATTTATTTATCAATAGGAGAATCAAGGAGGTTAGCGCACTTTCGTTTGATGAAAGCCCGCTTTGCTCGTCGAAGAGTATCCCTGCAACGATTTCTATTTGAATGAAAATTAGCAAGAGCATAGAAGAAACCAGTACTTCACCTCGATACGTACCGTTCTAGCCTGGAAATGACCAGAGCAAGCACGATCGAACCATGGTTTATGAGGAGAGAAAGATTTTGTCGAAGAAGGAATGAACCTGCCCATCCCATCAACGATTACAGTTCCCACCTTATCGGCAGAAGTTGAAGCGTCACCAGAGTCAAAACACAGCAGTCATTCCAATTATAGCTAGCGTAGAAAAGACGCAAGGCCCCAACTCCGATCAAAGTGCCAGAAAAAACGCATATATATATATATATATATATATATATATATATATATATATATAGTTATATATATATAGTATATATATATATATATATATATATATATATATATATATATATATACAATCATAGGAAATACCCCTAAATTATAAAACCATTTATGATTAAATATATTTGCGTTGTATAATATACGAATATAAATATATATATTTATATTCCTCTATGGTTATAATATTTTAAAAAATGTATATATATATATATAGATATATAGATATATATATATATATATATATATATATATATATAAATCAGCATATAGAAATTTTTATATATATAATATATATATATATATATATATATATATATATATATATAGATATATTATTACATTTAAAGAAAAAACCAAACCCCATAAACTCCCATGAGAAAGATGCCAAAAATATTTATATTTTATATGTATTTAATCAAATGTAGAAAACATCCGCAACATCCTCATATTTCAAAAAGAGGATGCGGATGCGGATGTGCCGTTAAGTGAGGATGCGGATGCCAATTTAGGTGCGGATGTTCCGCAAATGCGGATGCGGATGTCATGTTTACTTTACAAATATATATATATATATATATATATATATATATATATATATAGAGAGAGTAAGGGCAGGTTTTTTTTTGTCTCTCTCTATATATATATATATATATATATATATATATATATATATATATATATATATATATCTTTACCTATTACATCCTCTCTCCCAGTCAGGCTTACGAGCCTGTCAGTGGGGCCAACCTCCGCTTCCATCTTGTTCTATCCATCACGATCCCATCCACCATCAGCTCATCCATTGCAGGCATCTGGTGTCTCCTCAATGAATCCTTTACTGTGTTCCTCCACCTCTTTCCGCGGCTCTCCTCGAATCTCACTTCTCCCGGCTTCCACCTTCACCTCTTTTGCTGGCAAATCCCCTTCTCTCCCCTGCATCCTTCCAGGTGTCCCCACCCTGGGTCTGGCTGCGTCCACTTTATTCATCATGGGTTTCACACCCACGTTCTTCCACTGTCTTGTTTTTCACACTGTCTCTTCTCGTCTTTCCAATCACTGTCCTCAGCTTAACACATTCATCTCCGCTGTCTGAATTCTACTCTCCTCTCTCCCTGTCATGCTCCATGTCTCCGCCCCATACAACAGTATTGGCGTCAACACTTCCTCGTATATTGCTCTCTTCACCTCTTTGTTCATATATTTATCTTTCAAGATGGGGTATACTGCTCTTACAGTCCTGCCATACTGCTCAATCCTACTCGTAATTTCCTTTGCACACCCCCTTCTCTTCCAAGTGCTTCCTAGATATATATATATCAATAATATATTTATATATATATATATATATATATATATATATATATATATATATATATATATATATATATATATATATATATATATATATATATATATATATATATATATATATCCACAGGTTTTAATCTCTCTACTATCAACTCCTCCTCTTCCCTCCCTGCTTACTACCATTATTTCTTTATCAGTCTGCCTCCAACTTCATAATCCCTCTCCAGAACTCTCCACAGCTTCTCTCTGGGTACAGAATCAAATGCTTTCTTCAAGTCTATGAAGGTGATATATGCCTTCTTATTGTATTCCCATGTCTTTTCCTGTATCATTCTTAATGCAAACATTAAATCTGTAGTACTTCTACCACCTTCTACTATTCTTTCATATAACTTCGCCATGTGATCCATTAGTGAGATTCCTCTATAATTTTTACAATTTCCTGCGTCCCCTTACCTTTATAAATGGGAACTATTATTGACCTTCCCCAACCTTCCGGCACTCTACTCTCCACCCAACACCTGTTCAGAAATCTCAGCATCAAGGCTTTCAGCCCCTCTCCTCCCTCCTTCAGCAACTCAATATTTATCCCATCCTCACCAGGAGTTTTTCCGCTCTTCATTTTCCTTAACGCCTCCTCAAATTCCTCCTCCGTTATTACCTCATCCTATTCTCCCTCCACGTTTCTCTCCTCCTCCTCCTCTCTCTCCCCTTCCTCTTCCGACTGCACTTCCACATTCAACAACTCATCAAAGTACTCTATCCACCATTTGTTTTTTCCACGCACGCCACTTGATATTACATACTTCTGCTTCTCTATACAGCCTTCTAGCCAATCTACGTCTTCTTCATATCATCCATCAGCCTTGCGCTTTTCTTCAGTTCTTGTTCTCCTTCTTTCAGCTTGCCAGTACACGGCTCTAGATTATATATATATATATATATATATATATATATATATAGTAAGATATATATATATATATATATATATATATTTTATATATATATATATATATATATATATATATATATATATATAATCTAGAGCCGTGTACGTGGAAGCAAGAAATGAAGCAGAGAGAGTGAAGAGGAGGGCAAAGGAGGAGGTGGCTGAGAAGCTAGCAAAGGAACTGATGGATGATATGAAGGAAAGCAAGAAGATTTTTAGATTGGCAAGAACGTATAGAGGAGCGAAGAGTAGAGTATGTAATATCAAAGACAAAAATGGAGAAACATTGGTAAGCCCGGAGGAAAAAACAAAAGGTGGATAGAGTACTTTGATGAGTTGTTGAATGTGGAAGTGCAGTCGGAAGAGGAAGGGGAGAGAGAGGAGGAGGAGGAGAGAAACGTGGAGGGAGAAGAGGAGGAGGTAATAACGGAGGAGGAATTTGAGGAGGCGTTAAGGAAAATGAAGAGCGGAAAAACTCCTGGTGAGGATGGGATAAATATTGAGTTGCTGAAGGAGGGAGGAGAGGGGCTGAAAGCCTTGATGCTGAGATTTCTGAACAGGTGTTGGGTGGAGAGTAGAGTGCTGGAAGGTTGGGGAAGGTCAATAATAGTTCCCATTTATAAAGGTAAGGGGGACGCAGGAAATTGCAAAAATTATAGAGGAATCTCATTAATGGATCACATGGCGAAGTTATATGAAAGAATATTAGAAAGAAAATAAAGATAAAAATAGGAGCCAAGAGATTGGGTGCAATTTTGTGGAAGGAGGAAGTTAATTATATATATATATATATATATATATATATAGGTATATATATATATATATATATATATATATATATATATATATATATATATAGAAGAAGAAGAAGAAGAAGAAGAAATAGTTATATATATATATATATATATATATATATATATATATATATATATATATATATAAATATATATGAATATATATATATATATATATATATATATATATAGATATATATATATATATATATATATATATATATATATATATATATATATATATATATATATATATATATATATATATATATATATATATATATATATATATATACAGAAATCGAAATTCAAAATTACAATTATTCCCATAAACTCCCATGATAAAAATGACAAATAATATTTATTTTATATGCATTTAATCAAATGTAGAAAACATCCTCATTTTTCAAAAGAGGATGCGGATGCGGATGTGCCGTTAAGTGAGGATGCGGATGGATGTCAGCGTCCATCAATTAATATATATATATATATATAGTTAGTATATATATATATATATATATATATATATATATATATATATATATTATTATACATATATGGTTAAGGTTAATGTTATTATTTGCATGTACAAAAATAATATACCTATATGTGTTGTCAATGTTATCATACATATGATAACTATAAAGTATATATATATATATATATATGTATATATATATATTATTTTGGAATTAAATTTATATATATATATATATATATATTTTTATATACACATACATACATACATATATACATATACATATAAATATACAAATACTTTAGTTGGCAGCTGTATATATATAAATATATATATATATATATATATATATATATATATATATATATAGTTATTGGTTATATATATATATATATATATATATATATATATATATGCCACAATAAGAGCTAAAGTCGATTAAGTCCAATTTTCACCGAATTTTCCTAAATTGTGTCAAAGCGAGCTGGCATATAGGTTGCTTTAAAGTTGAGCAAAATAGATATTATTTGTAAGATCTTAAATGAACTGGAATTAAATTCAGGCCATGAATCCATTTAAATTTTTGATTTCAAAATGTAATAAGAGGTCAAAGGGAATTTTTACGTCAGTTCTCATTTGATCTTGTTCAAATTTTGCTATGAGCGCCGGGTGACAATATAGTTATATATATATATATATATTGTTATATATATATATATTTATTAAGGCTATATATATATATATTAAAGAAGAAGATATCATATATATATATATATATATATATACATATATATTATGTATATATATATATATATATATATTTATCTATTTTCCTCATCTACCTATTTAACTTACACACATCCAACCGCCGTGCATTGTTGGCATGTCGGCCTTTATATTGACTCTGACTGAACTTTCTTCAGTTCTGATGATTGGTGCGAACCGGCCTTGCCCACCAGAGGAGACAATTATATATATATATATATATATATATATATATATAGTATATATATATATATATATATATATATATATATATATAGCAGTATATATATATATATATATATGGAGATATATATATATATAAACAAAGCCTATATATATATATATATATATATATATATATATGTGTGTGTGTGTGTGAAGGTGTGTGTGTGCGAGTGTGTGTGTGTGTGTGTGTGTGTGTGTGTGTGTGTGTGTGTGTGTGTGTGTGTTAATGTAAGGTTACCAGACGTCCCGTATTTTCCGGGACAGTCCCGTTTTTCAAACCACTGTCCCGTTTTTTGTATCCTGTCCCGTTTTTTAATCAATTGTCCCGTATTTTAAAACAGATGAAAATGAATCCAAATTTTTATGCTTATTTTACAACTTACGTTGGTAAACATTATAAATCTTGAAATTTAGCAGCTGCAAGCAGCATATA
The DNA here is from genome assembly GCA_015478945.1 of Trachelipus rathkii. NCBI lineage: Eukaryota > Metazoa > Arthropoda > Malacostraca > Isopoda > Trachelipodidae > Trachelipus > Trachelipus rathkii. The sequence continues at coordinate 55,540 of JABUQX010063262.1, forward strand.
GGCTAGGCATGAAATCGCTATACTTATAAAGGCAGGAAAACTGAGAAGAGATCATGTTCGAAACATGTAGATGTAGTCTTTGAATTTATGTACGTGAATAAGCGAAGGGCGCGAAACATGTCAAAAAAAATAACAGTCTTCTTTGATCGCTCTGTGTGACAACAAGTTATTTTTGTGATTTAAAAGTTAATTATCTATATATATATATATATATATATATATATATATAATATATATATATATATATATATATATATATATATATATATATATATATATATATATATATATATATATATATATATATATATTGTAATTGTGCATAAGACGAGCTCTCCTGGACTTTTAGTTATTATTCAATATATTTTAAATATATTGATTTTTCTTGTAGGATTCGTAAAATCAAGTACAGGTAATGTAAATTTATTAAATCTAAGCATAGTTAAATTATTATAATTCCGTTTATAAAATCGTAAACCCAGGCCATTTTTACTGAACTTGCCTATGTTTCATAAGTCATAACAAAATAGGGATTAATTAAAGATACGTTACAAAAATATCGACATGAAGTTAACAAAAAGCACCTTTTCAAATTTTTTTTTTTTATGAATTTTATTTGAAAATCGTATGTGAAGTAACATTTTTGCAATTTTTTAGTTCTTTTAATTGTTATATTTTTAATAGAAATTTACACTCCTGACCCCGTGAGTACTGGATAAATAATACAATTTTTATTTATAATGCATTTTTAAATTTTCTTATTTTACAGAAATTTATTTTTATACATTAAAAAATATATTATTTATGCAGTACTCACGGGTAGAAATATCCATTCTGCCATATATATATATATATATATATATATATATATATATGTATTAAGAAAAAATATATATATATATATATATATATATATATATATATATATATATATATATATATATATATATATATATATATATATATATATATATATATATATGCAAATGCATGACAGAATGGGTATTTCTATGAGGGATTCGCCCCCGTACCCCTTACCCCTTACCCGTGACAGTTGAGGAAATAAAATTTTTATGTATAATGCAAATATTTTAAAAATTTCTTACTTTACAAAAAATTATTTTTATACACTAAAAATAAATTTCTCTAGCACTCACGGGTCGGGAGCCGTCTTATTCACAATTAACATTATATATATATATATATATATATATATATATAGATATGTGTGAGTTAGATATATATATATATATATATATATATATATATATATATATATATATATATATATATATATATTATATATTTATATATATATATATATATATATATATATATATATATATATATATATGTATATATTATTCAAAGCTAAATTTTTATTAAATTTTAAGGCCTGTTGAAAATTTAAAATTAATTGAAATAATGGCCCCCAAAGGCAAGAGGAAATGTGTTTTCAATAAGGACCTTGAGAAAGAATACCCATATATGAAAAAGACATTTACGGAATCATGTGTTCGTTGCAACATATGTTCTTCCAGCTTTAATATCAGTCATGGAGGAAGAACAGATATTACACAACATTTAAATACTGAAAAACATAAAACTGCTTTGCGTGCCAGTGCATCAAGTTCAACACTCACAACGTTTTTCAGAAATGACATTTTTGGTGACAAAGAACTTAAATTAGCCGCGGCTGAAGGAGCATTTGCCTATCACTTAGTGCAACATAATCAATCTTTCAAATCTATGGATTGCTCTTCAAAATTAATCAAGACTTGTTTTGACCCTAAGTTTACATGTGCCCGTACAAAAGCGGAGGCAATTGTATTAAATGTCTTTACTCCAATAGCTATATCGGAACTGCAGACTGATATTCGAGAAGCCAATTTTATTTCGATTATGACCGACGCTTCAAATCACAAGGACATAAAAATATTCCCAGTACTTGTTAGATATTTCCAACCTGTTAAAGGGATTCAGATGAAACTTTTAGAAGTAAAATCATTGCCCTCGGAAACATCTAACACAATCTCTGCATTTTTAATTGAATGCTTAAAAAATATGAATGCAAAAGAAAAAACAATAGCTCTCTGCGCAGATAATACTAATTGCAATTTTGGGGGTATATCTAGAAAGGGCGTTAACAATGTTTTTACAAAACTCAAGGAGGACTTGGGACATGGTTTAGTTGGAATAGGATGTTCTGCTCATATCATTCACAACACTATTCAGACAGCTGCTGATGCTCTTCCTATTGATATTGAAGGCATCGTTTCAAAAATATATTCTCATTTCTATATATACACAGTAAGAGTTGAAAAACTTAAAGAATTTTGTGAATTTGTTAATCAAGAATACAAGCAAATATTAGGATATAGCAAAACCAGATGGCTTGCTCTACTCCCTGCGGTTGAACGTCTTCTGACAATGTATGCCCCCTTAAAATCATTTTTTGAGTCACAAGAAAAATGCCCTTTTGTGATAAAATCATTTTTTGAAAATCCTTTATCTGAAGCATGGCTTTACTTTATCCACAGTCAAGCGTCCACTTTTCACATGACTATTGAAAAGATTGAAGGGGATACAATTACAATTTTCGAAGTAATGTCAGCATTAAATGATTTACAAAATAATATGGCCTCTAAGAGCGAAGACTGCTTTATTCCATTAGCTGTAACAACGATTCTTCAAAAATTGGTAAGAGAAGGCCTGGAATCAGAAGTTGCAAAATTTAAACAGTATGTTCATACATTCTACAAAACTGCCTTTGATTATTTATCTAAATGGATCAATCCACTTAAAAACTTAAAACAATTTACTTGGGTAACACTAAAGAGAATACCGTGCTGGGAGGAAGTAGCAGAAACTCTTAAGTTTATTCTCGAACTCATCCCTACCTTTACAATAGACGAGACTGCACTTTATGACGAATATGTGTTCGTTAAACAGTATGTGACCCCAGAAATGTTGGACAATTGGAATTCAAAGAAAACATCTCCTGGTGATTGTTGGGTCGAAATCATTTCGCACTTTCAAGCTAAAAATGTGCCATATTCTAATATCCTGAAAATGGTTGAATTTCTTCTTTGTTTACCAGGAACTAATGCTCCAACAGAAAGAGTATTTTCTGCTATGAACTTGATTTGGACAAGTGAAAAAACTCAACTGTCTGTGAAAACTTTGAAAGCAGTGTTAATAAACAAATTTAATTTCGATTATACGTGTTCCGAATTTTACAGAATGTTGCTTGGTGAAATTGATATTCTAAAAAAAATACATTCATCTGAAAAATATTTGTGATACTTCCATTGCCCTTAATAAGCGGTAAGTATATATATATATATATATATATATATATATATATATAGCAAATCTTGTCATATATATATATATATATATATATATATATATATATTGCTTTATAAGAGATATATATATATATATATATATATATATATATATATATATATATGCGCGGGTGAGTGCGTCCCGTATTTAAGATCATAAAATATGGTAACCTTAGTTAATGATATTTGCAATCTCAATATATTGGCTCAAATACCCACATCCACATTCTCAATATACAAAATCTTTTTTTTTCTTTTTCTTTTTAAGGTTCTGTCACTAATCACGGGCAATGCCCTCGTAAATGATGGTGACTTAAATTATCCTCGCACAGAATAGTTTGTTAGTGTAATCTACGTCCTCATTAAGCATTAATTAATTATCAGACCTCCACATCCTCATCCGATCCATCAATATACATAATGAAAATTCATATCTTTATAGGGAGGATAATATAATCCACATAGGACCACATCTAAATTACTGCATTTGAGCAAAGTGTACGAACGCACACAACAATGAACGCACACAGAATGAACGCACACCAGAATGAACGTACACATCAATGAACGCACACACGTACGAACGATCACACTCTTTTGTTTTCCCAAATATTAATTTTCTTTTTCTTTCTTTTCCCTTGAATTTTGGCCTCTTGGAAATTCTTTTCAAGAAAATTCAAAAGAGGAGGAATTAAAATTGTCAGAATCAGTGTCATATAAATTGTTGGAATAATAATAATAATAATAATAATAATAATAATAATAATAATAATAATAATAATAATAATAATAATAATAATAATAATAATAATAATAATAGATATTATTATTATTATTATTATTATTATTATTATTATTATTATTATTATTATTATTATTATTATTATTATTATTATTATTATTATTATTATTATTATTATTATTATTATTATTATTATTATATTGCTGTTATGCAGATGACTTAAATATATAACGTTTTACAATTAAATAAACAATAAAACAATTCCACATTATTTATTTATTTATTTATTTAACAGAGAGAGACCAAACGCCCTCAGAATTCCAGTCAATAGCGAGAGAATCTCCGTCGGGAAATGGGTCAAGGTCCCCAAGTTCACGAGGGGAAGCGGAACCCCCAGGAGGGAGGAGCCGCAATAGAAATTCGGTAAATATATCAGCATATATATAGTATATATATATATATATATATATATATATATATATATATATATATATATATATATATATATATATATATATATATATATATATATATATATATATATCAGGGGCGAATCCTTATTGCTTGCTTAGCATGCGGCGCATGCTTAAGGGAAAAATAATAATAAAATATTTTTGATTGTCAGTATAATGTGATGTGAGAACAAAAGGTGTCGATAATTCTTCTTCTAACGCTTCTTTTAGCAATAAATTCAAATTTATATTTAATTTGCATCCTTGAGCAGCGAATGTGAATAAAAATTTCGCTACTCAATACGAAGCATGCGGTAACTCGAGCGCCTTCCTTTCTGAGGAGTTTAACATGGTAAACAGGTGAGTGCACATGAATTTGCTGACGGCGAAAGTAGTAAGGGGGGAACCAGCAGGGGAAATGGCAGACGGATGTTACAAGCGGATGTTGCAAAGCAACATGTGCAACATTCGGTTTTTAACATTTGAGGCGTCAAATTATGGGTTTCCAAGGATGGGCAACCCATTTCCAAGGGTCGTGAAGAGTTTTCAAGGCTGACAGGACAGCATTTGAGGGTGACGGTTCGTTTTCTGAGGCTTGGCCTCGAGAATGTTCGGTAGATCATTTCTGATGGTTCCATTCGATTCCTCACGGTTGGATAGTCCTGTCTGCCTTGGAAACGCGTCGTCGTCATCGAAAGCGGTCTTCTTGGACTTTGAAACGTGTTGTGGAAACGTATTGCCCGGCCTTGGAAACCCCCCTTTTTTTCACCTCAGGCATCAAAAACACCTAAAACATTAAAAAGCGTCAAATCGTTCATTCAACAACATTCGTCCTCCTGCGAATGCTGTTATGAAAACGCTTGAAGTTAAAAACAAAAACGCTTAAAGTTTAAAAAACTTTTAAATTCCTGAAAAATACATGAATTTAAGGAAAAAAAACAAACAAACACAAACACAACCATTCAGCAACATTCTCCATTCTGTGAACATTTGGCTGCCGATAGTTCAATCCTAACTACTGGCGAAAACACTATGAAAACTATGAAAGCTTGCGGAAACTTAACAGCAAGCAAATGCTTTGAGCGAAAGCGATAAACGCTTTTCGGAGTCTTTCTCTTAATTTTCGTTCATTTCCTCGTATTTTTAAATTTAAAAGAAAAATGACGAAAAATTAGGAATTTTTTTCTTCACAAATTTAAGTATTATGAAAAAATGTTTCATTATATTTATATAGAGTAATAAGGTGTTGAAATTTACATAAAAATAAGAAATCGATAAATTCAGAAATTCATGCAAATATTTTAATTAAATTTTGAATTAGAATAAAAAATGAGGGGAAAAATACATTAAAAATAGAGAAATTGACTTGCTTTCACTCTGTTTAGTAGTTAATACTTAGTGTCTGTTCAGATGTGCATGCGTGTGCACATTTTAACGATTTGTGCATTTTTTATGTGTTTGGTAGTTGTTTTTTTTAAATGCTTAAGTGGTGGAATTCATTTTAAGATAGTGACACAAATATAAAAGTGAATGAAAAAAATTTCTTCAGAAGAATAGGGTGACAGAGTTTATCTTCAAGCGAAGAATCGTTATGATAATTCACAACTCAATATTAGATTTGCAAGTAAGCTTTGTATTTCATGATATATATATATATATATATATATATATATATAAAAGCTATATATATATATATATATATATATATATATATATATATATATATATATATATATATATATATTTGTTTTTCTATAATAATCTGGAATTGCTCTTGGTTTCTTAGAGTAGCAATATAGCATATATAAAGAAGAGCATATATATATATATTGTTATTATATATATATATATATATATTGGTTATATATATATATATATACATATTTATTATTGGCATTATATACATATATTATATTTGTACACTACAATGAAATTATATTTTATTTTAGCAATATATACATATTTCCGCATGCCCGCCATTTTCGGCAGGATTTGCCCCGATATATATAGTTAGTTACATATATATACATATATTATTATTAAGGTTACATATATATTATATATGTTATTTATACATATATACATATACATATATATATATATATATATATTATATCTGTATCTATTATATATATATTATTATTGATATATATATATTATATATATATATATATATTCCAGTATTAGTTACCACCAGAGTTTTGGAAAAAATAATTCGTTAACCAAATTAATGGTCGGCATGATCCGATACACGGAGTTTGAAAGTGTTCAAGTTGAAGGAAGAGGTGAAAATAAAAGAAGGAAAAGTTTTCCATAATTTACCATTGAGCTACATGTAAGAATGAGCACAGCAGTTAAGTGTGAGGATGTTAATAATATGTCGCATTCGTGTTCCAAATTGTGCTGTTAATAAGACATCTACATCCTCTTGCTGATCATAAAATTTACAATCTATTCCATTTTATTTATTGTACATGCAATGAAGGTGGTGTGAATAATTATTTGTAGAGATAAATTCCTCCTACCTCCCAAATTCTTAAGAACAACCCCACTCACCCCTATATTAAAAATTGAAAAGTTTTAATGTTGTTCTTTTACCTTTTAAATTGTACACCAATAAAAATTCGATTTGTTTTTCACGCTTTGCAATTTTTAATATGTATGTGCATGAATTTATTATGTTTGTACTTACATGTATGTATATGCTCAACTTGTTTACTTGTGACTACACACGAGAAAAGACAATGAAGAAAATGAAGGAAAAACATTTTAAAAATTTTTAATTTTAAGACGAGAGAACAAAGGAAAAGAAGAAACACTTCACTTACTGACTAACCCATTTTAACTGCAAATTAAAAGCACAGCCTGCGAAACTACAACAGAGAGAGAGAGAGAGAGAGAGAGAGAGAGAGAGAGAGAGAGAGAGAGAGAGAGAGAGAGAGAGAGAGAGAGTAGGGTGTGTGTGTGTGTGGGAGCAATATAAAAGAGGAATAATTGAAATAATAGAAAACGGAAAGAGGATGTAAGAGAGAATTGAAAGATGAAAGCACAGAAGGTAATAAACACAGTAAAGGTAAAACTGTGTAGTAATATTTGGAAGGGAAATCGGCCTAAATAGTATCTTTTAAAGTATATATATATTATTATTATTATATATATATTGAAAGATATATATATATATATATATATATATATATATATATATATACATATATATATATATATATAAATAAGAGTATATATATATTTATATATATATATATATATATATATATATATATATATATATATATATATATATATATATATATATATATATATATATATATAGATGCTGTTTATTTACATGACTTAAAATTTATGTCCTTAAATAATGTTGGTGCTCTTGGTATTTATTACGAATTATAAAAATAAGAAAAGAAAAGAAAAGGAGCTTCACTGTCAATATTATTTTTTAAAATGCTTTTTTTTCAGTTTTTTGTTAATGGTTATATTATAGATATATATATATATATATATATATATAGTTATATATATATATAGTATATATATGTTATTATTAGTTATATTATTATATATATATATATATATATATATATATATATATATATATATATATATATATATATATATATATATATATTAAGTATATATATATATATTAGAGAGTTTAGAAATTTTAATTCTTTTTTTTTTTATCTGGTCGAAAATCTCTTAAAAGAAAATTATTCAGCCCTAGGCGCTCTTCCGGAGCCGACGGGGACAGAGGGGGGACGTTTTCATACCCCGGAGGGGATGGTCGGAGAACCCCGCGACACCCAAAGACCAAAGAGCGGGGGTTCCGGAGACACTCCCCGGAGGGACGAAGTCCCCCTGTCGTCCACCGGGAGGCCGAGAGACCCCGACTCCTGCCATCTTTGTGGTTTACCCTATGGTATTAAAAAAAAAAAGAATAATTTTACTTCCAAAAACACTTTGGTATTACTTTAACTGTCCCCCGTCGGCTCGAGTAAATATTTTCGATGAATAAGCAAAAAAAAAAAAAAAAAAAAAAGGTAGATCCATCCCAGAATTTTCATTGATTCCAAATTATAATTTTTTTTACTGTAGGACCTGCCGTTCTCTAGTTACATACTGTGAGCATTAAAAAATCTGACTATCTATATATATATATATATATATATATGCAGTGAGGCAAGTAGAATAAGAAAGAGTAGTAATAGGTATATATATATATATATATATATATATATATATATATATTATATATATAAGAAGTATATATATATATATATATATATATATATATATATATATATATATATAAGTATACGTAAATTTACTATATAAACATAAAAGGAACGGTGAAGCACAAAAAAAGGAAATTGTTTTATTATCCAAAATAAATTAAATTTTTTTTAAAGCAGTATAATAACAGGGTTTAAACCTTTCCGATGAAAATTTTCTTTCAGTCATGTAAAAGGTCCAACTATGTCCATATATATATATATATATATATATATATATATATATATATATATATATATATATATATATATAAGAGTATATATATATGTGTATATATATCTATTACAAACATATATATATATATATATATATATATATATATATATATATATATATATATATAAAATAAAGCAAGTATCACCAAAACGAATTTAAACATTTTAAATAATTTATTAGCCGACTAGTTTCGGGCAAGAATTCTTCTTCCCATTTTCAAGGCTTACAATAGAATGATAAAAGTTTAAATAAAAATATTATATAACATCAATAATAATTAAAATAATATAAAGTTAAAATAAATAAATCATATATATAAATTAATGATAACAATATTATGCAGTAAAGAGTTCTTAATTTAAACAAAATCTCACTTCAGTATTAAAAGACTGTTAAAATTTAGATTTTCATTTAAGGTCGGTTTGAGATGCCAAATATACAAGGATTCTAACAACTGAAGATCGGGTTCCTCAGTTTGGGACAATATTCCAAAATTGGTATCCTGTATATAATATATATATATATGCACGAGTGTATATTATTATTATTATTATTATTATTATTATTATTATTATTATTATTATTATTATTATTATTATTATTATTATTATTTTTATTATTATCTACTTCCTTTCCCTGAATGGGGGTGAGGGCGTAGCATACAGCGGACACAGAAAAGTAGTAGAAAAACATGACGCAGGTCCCCTCCATGCCCTTAAGTGAGAACTCGCCGCAGTCAGAAAAATCCACCCTAATGTTTTACGAGACTGTGACGGATCCTCACTGTGGTATCTCGTTCATACCATAGGTCAGGCCTACAACCATAACCCTCCTCACTCCATTCACTCCTATTATGCACATTTCTTCTCGTCTATGCCAAACTCGCATTCCCCTCTTCCAGGCATTCCTTTACTGACTCAATCCACTTTTTCAACTGTCTCCCAGCCGGTCGATTCCCAGCACACTCACCTCTATACATCCGCTTAACCAACGGACTATCATCCATCCTTTCCACATGACCAAACCATCTCAACTTACTTTTATTTATTCTCTCATTTACCCCTCGGAAAAATCATAATACAAATCTCTTCTCTTTCCTTTTTTTTAGCCCTCATAATAATTGTTCTATTTTTGTGGTCCTTAAACCAACAACATTTAGCAACGTTTCCGTGTATATCTTTTGAAGTCTTTTTATTGGCAATGTTCTCTCGATGGTTCCTTTGAGAGACTTTTTACTTATTGCTCTTTTGGAATATCACATAAATTGAAGGTGATCAATTTTATCACTTTTCTTTAAACGTTTATTCATTTTTTCGAGTATTTTCTGATTTGTTAAGGTGTTCTCTCGCTCCACAAAACTTTCTACAAATATCCTCAGAAACTTCATTCATTTGCATGTAGCCTCTTTCCATTTGCTTTTATTAAAGTCCATGCATCACATCTATACATCAATGTTGACTACAGAACATTTAATAAATCTTTAGCTTGTATTTCTGAGATCTTCCTGTTTGTGGTGTTCCTTTTCTTATTGAACACATTCATGGTTTTATCAGCCCTCTTAATTTCACCATCGTATCTTCTATTCCAATTGATTAAAATTGTTGATATGTTTCACCAAGTTTTTCTTTATGCTAATGTCCCATCTTTCTGACACATCAACGATTTCAGTTTCTCTTTTATATATTTTCAAGCCATTTTACTTACGTTCGCTTGCATATAAAGCAAAGTCTAAAGTTTCTCTTTAAAATAGGACACAAGCCGACAACAACAACAACAACAACAACAACAACAAATCAACAAATCAAATGTTATTAATTTGTCATCCTCCTATTTTATTTCCTCCAAGTAGCTGATTATCCTTATATAAAGGTTGAACAAATCAGGAAACATAACACAACTTTGTCGACCATTTTGATCAATAAAATGCCATTCTTATTTATCTTTCTCTATTTTAACATATCTTAGATTCTACCCCCATCTGTTCCCAGATGCTGTAATATCTTCTTCAAGTCCAATTTTCGTACTCTGACAAAAGCCTTTTCATAGTTAACAAATCACAGATAAAGTTTTCGTTCAACCTGGGTAGTTTTACCTCTGCCAACATTTTTCTCATGACAAATATGGCGTTTATTGCTCCTTTCCCTTAACAAACCCATACCTTTCTTTAGAAATTCGAAATCTAATTCTATTCATAGTATTGCCAATATTACTTACTATTAGAAGGATTTCGATATTTTCTTCATGATATTAATAGTGCACTGTTTATCACAGTCCAGCGTTTCCTGCAGTTTGGTATTTCAATAATTACTGACTTACACATTGTTTTCTGTTGCTTCTTCAGGTTCATGGATCTTATTTGCTAGAGCTGTTATCTCCTCGACACCAAATTCTCCCATAAACTTTAACATTTCAAACGTAATTTTATTCTCACTTTCAAATTTTCAGGTTTCTTTCATCTTTAATAAGTGCTGTTCTTCTCTGCTGTCTTTTCTGTATTTTTTAGCCTTTCTTTACTCTACGAAATGATTTTTTTTTATTCTCTTCTCTAATGGTTTTTATTAATAATAACTATTGTTATTTGGTTCTTTTTACTTTATTTCATTTTTCATTGCTACATATTTATTTTTCACAACACTGTATCTGGTCTTCATGTCATCATCTTCCTTTTGTAAAACTAGTTATCATTTTGACAGAGTGTTTCATTTAGCAACTATTTCAGTTTCAGCAGTCAAAACATCCACAACAATAGAAACATTATCGTTGCAGCAGTTTGTTTCATGAAAAATTTTGTGACTATTTGTATTCGGCAATTGTCTACCAGCCACTTTTAGGTCCAAATATGCCTTGTGTTGTGATTAAACCACGTATTTCCATTTAAGTGCTAATTTTCAATTCACCGCTACATCCACTTTACCTTTCTGTTGATTTTGACTCTTTTGTTTTCCTCCTTCCCATTTAAACCACACATAACAAAGACAATTTCATAAAGTTTACTTTGAAGCTTAGCTTTATGTACTTCACTATTAGATTTGTCGGATTCCTCTTCATAAAGCTTAAATTAAAATTATACATAAGTCTTAAAGGTGTTTCCATTTATTTGCACTAATATTAAAATAAACTTTACAAAACGACCCCAAGGTCTCATCATTTACTTTGCCATTGATTCTGTCAACACAAGTCACAGACGTTCTTCTTCAGCTTTTTTCTTTTTCATATACTATGCTTCCTCAATTCTATGTTTGTTTGCATCCCACTTCAGGCTCATATTACATCACCCAGACCTAACATATACTCACGTAATCTACTCGTCTCTCTCAACACATTTTTAACTTTACCAGCCAGGCGTGGCGTTCTAACACCTAACACTTCATGTTAATTATTTATATATCATATATTTATATATATGAGAGCAGGAGAGAGAGAGAGAAAGAGGAGAAAGAGAGAGAGGAGAGAGAGGAGAGAAAGAGAGAGAGAGAGAGAGGAGAGGAGGGGACAGGGATGGATCTCGAAAGGAATAGGAGGAAAGTGGATGAATGATAGTGGAATGGACAGTGGATGGAGGAAAGAAGAAGGAAACAGGGAAATGGACAAAGAACTCGGGAACATCGCAAGCAAATCAAGTAAGTATATGTTTGGAGGCTATAATTTCTTCCCTGACCTAGCTTACCTAATGAGAAGGAATTTCCCTTAAGGATGAATTTCATACTTAACCTGACCTGCCTAATAAGAATACACGTCCCCTAAGGATGAATTTCTTGTTTAACCTGACCTGCCAAATTAGAATACACGTCCCCAGGGAAAGATGAAATTTCTTATCTGACCTAATTTGGTTAATGAGAAGGAACTTTGCCTAATGGATTAAAAAAATCTAGCCAGAAGCATGTTTAATGATTTAAGAAAAGATAGATATGCAAAGTCTTTTGAGAATGAAATTTCATAATTGACCTTAACATACCTAACGAGGCGTAACGCCACCTATATTGATGTAAATGCTTAATCCAAAATATAAGCTCAAAAAAGCTTCAAAAACGGAGAAGTTTAAGTCCTTTATAAATCAAATTTTACACCTGACTAAATCTTTAATGCCACCTGGCAAAATAAACTTATCAATTCAATTTAAATAAATATGTTTTCGGTTTTTTAATTCTGGGGAGGATTACGTCGGAAAAGCCTTTAAGGTAGTACAGATTTTCTTCGCAGGTCTTAAGCAGTGTTAATGGTTTTCGCTTTGTAATTTTGCAATTCTTATTTAGCTCTTGTAAATATATTTATGCAATTCAATAAATATGTATTGATACCGGTAAACATTCTTGGAACTTGGAATTGAAACTTTATGATAGATTTCTATTCCAGAACTCTCGAAAGCGAACTTGAACGACTTCGATCATCTGGAGATGCTTTGTCGAATTGTGAAGTCAGTCAGAATGATGTGGAATGGCGACCAGGGGATGTGGTCGGTGAAGGTTCATTCTCAACCGTTTATAAAGGGTCTTACTGTGGAACTGATGTCGCTGTGAAAGAACTCAAATTCAAACTATCGCAGGTATGTAAAATTGAAAGAATAATATCCATTATTTTAATTAATTTATATAAATTTATTTTTGCTTTTGATTTTTAATGATAAAAATAGACTATAAAAGATTTATAAACTTTTAATGGTTGTATAAGCATTTTAACACCGAAGATTGGTTTAGAAGGAAGGTGTCAATTACAGCTAAACATTTTTATATATGAAAGAATATCAACAAACAACCAACATCGACATAAACTTTCATTTTTTATTAAAATCGTTATGTTTTAGGATGATAAAAATTACTTCCGATCTGAAGCAGCTCTGTTACAACAACTTCATCATCCCAGAATAGTACTTTTGATGGGTGTGTGTACTGTTGCAACTCGGCCGTTCATGCTTCTGGAATTCCTGTCGGGAGGAACTCTCCACACTCTCATACATTCAAAAACGTAAGAAATGTTCATAGCTTAATATGAAGATAAAAATGAATGAATAAATTAAAATGAGTTTCTGAATGATTAGTAGTGAGATAAAATAAAGAAATATGTTCTTATATAAACGAGTAAGAATAACACTTAAATTGTAATTTAAATTAGTTTTTAGTTTTATATTAATTTATATAAAGTACGTGAAATTTTCCGAATTTTTTTTACATTGTCAAAAAAAATTTATCATGCAGAATATCATAACTACAACATGAATCAGGAAAATAACGACAAGAAAATTTTATTTCATTCTTAGAAAGCACAAAGCAGTCAGCTCTTCTCATTATGGATTCCTTATAATGTCATTAGTATTTATTAAGCAGTAGCATATATTTAGTTATATATATGCTTGCACATCCGTATTCTTGGAATATCCTGTTAAATTCAACATCCGCAACATGTATGTTTTAAGTTTCCACAGCATCCGTGAGGAACATCCACTATAGTAATTTGATATTCTCATCTACATCATCAGCTATTTGTTTCGGACTTTCCATCTTTCATACATTCCTAATATTAATGTATATTACAGGAGAGAAAGACTGGATCATGCGGCCTACTTTGCCATTGCCAAAGATGTAGCTCAAGGTTTAAACTATCTCCATAAACATGATCCCCAAGTAAGTTAACTAAGTACAACGTACTAAGCTAGCATTGTTTATTATAATGTCTTTTACTCCTATGTTAATAATAATAATAATAATAATAATAATAATAATAATAATAATAATAATAATAATAATAATAATAATAATAATAATAATAATAATAATAATAATAATAATAATAATTAGGTAGTTTAGTAGGTTTATGACAACTTAGGGTAGGTGAGAGAGTCATTGGATTTCACACATCGTCCATTTAATGACCATTTATTCAATTTTACTTGAAAACCAATTTTATTTTAGCTTCATTTGTAAAAATAAATATTGTGAAATTCTTTCTTACCTGTATTTTGCGTTTCTTGATATTTGGACGACAAACATTTTGCCGAACATGAAATAAGTTAGGTTAGGTTAGGTTAGGTTAGGTTTATTAGAATAAATTTTAATAAAAATAAACTATGTTTCACAAATTTGAATCAAAGATGTCATAACACCACCTGTTCATCAGATTTAAAATCCGTCCTTTTGGACGGTTACGGTAGAGCCAAAATTGCTGACTTTGGTTTTTCAATTTTGAGAAGGTCAAGAGGTGCTGGAGGAGGTGGATCGGCTGTTCAGAGGGGTTCAATCAGGTGGGTAATATATATTTAAACATTATATAAAATGAGAATTTGTCTCAATTTTATTGATTTTTGTAAGGGACAAAAATATAAATTTATAAATAAATAAACTTAAAATATTAAATAAAAAAATCTATCTA
>JABUQX010063263.1:0-15000 GCA_015478945.1 Trachelipus rathkii
AAAGGATGGGTTTGATGGTAAGAGCTGAGGAGCTAGCTGAAGAGTTCTAGAATTTTTCTGTAGAAGACAAATTATCTACAGACTAGTGGACATGATACAATGCTAACAAAATATTTACATCTTTATAATAACTATGAGCACCCCATATATTTTTCAATAGTTATATTAGTTAACACGCAATTATCCTTACATATGCAAATGTAAGAAGAAAGCATGCTAATGTAACTAAAAACGTACAAATATAAAAGGAAACCGTACCAGTGTAACCAAAAACGTAAAAATGTGCCACAGAAGATAGTTGAGTGCGAACTCGATTGCAGAATTTAAGAAAGGGTTGATAGTATATGGATGGGTTGGGTATCGATATATTATGATATTTTAGACGAATCCATGGCGGCTTTTTAGTTACGGTTAAGTTATTAATGTTAGGGTCTGCATGCGTGACACTAACTTAGTTATTAATGCATGGGAGGTGGTTGGCGTATCATATATATATATCCATTAGCATTATTCTACACAAATCCACCATCGACCTCCAATCCGTATCACACACCACACACACATATATATATATAGTATATATATATATATTATAATATAGTGTATGATACCTATCTTGTAAGATTTCCTATGACCTAGGTATATAATATTTGAAGATCTTCTAGATATATCTACTTAATAATATATATATATATAATATGTTTCGCACGGCTTGACGGGGGAAGCATCAGGAGGCCGGCCTCTCTAAAAAATCTCTAGATGCACCCAGTAATACTATACTTGAAATCTTCCTATGATGACTAGTAAAATATCTTGAAGATCTTCATATCGCAAGTAACGCTAATTTACATTAAGGGATCATTTATTCTCTTTGTGCGAGAACATTATTCTTTTCTAAGAGATTGCACTGAGGAATTTTGATTTGGTGCTGTCCAAGAAAGCATAATTATAATGCTTTCAAAACACTGGTTGTCATGGAAACGTAAAAGAATATTCTGTTTCTTATTTTTGTCTATTTTGAGATTTTTTCAAAAAGCCTCCTCTCTCGAAATCAATTTTTCTTTTTCAAAATTAAATAAAAAAAACATTTTAATATATATATATATTATATATTATATATATAGTCTATTATATATATATATAATATATAATATATATTAAATTACTATATATAGTATATTAATATTGGAGAGAGAGAGAGAGAGATAGAGAAGAGAGAGTGAGAGAGAGAGAGACGAGAGAGGAGAGAGAGAGAGAAAACGAGAGATGAGAGAGAGAGAATGAGAGAGAGAGTATGAGAGATTATATAAAAATTACTATATTTTTTCTGTTAATAGTTTAGTTGTAATTTTGAATCTTTTAATATAACCTTTTTTTCGTGTAACTTAGCAATTTTCAATGGAGAAGGAGGACGAAAATAAACCCTTTAATTTTCGAAATTATATAATTAGAACCACAGATATACATATTAACCCGTCTATTTCTTAGCTTCATACATTGAAATTGAACGATAATCTAATTAAATCTTTTAAAAAACATGAGGCATCTACCTTTATATAACAGGAAATCATAAACACTTTCGCTACGAAATGCAGGACACGGGGCCTTTGAGGCAAAGTTTCTTCTCTTCTTTAAAGGACTTCTACGTAGGCAAGGTGCTAAATTATATATTTTCCCACTCATAAAAAAAGAAAAGACAAAATTAATAGATCATATCTAAACACTTAATTCATTTATTTATTTATTCTAATTTATACATATATATATATTTAGGCTATAATTATCTTATAAAAGAAGTTTGAGTTATCCATTCCTACGTTCTCTTTTAGCATATAATTGTTTTATGGTACCTTAGTTGTTTTCCTTTCAAATTCAGATATTAGAATTTTAAATTATATTAATTATTGTTTATCCGAAATGTGCATGTAAAAACAAGTAAATGTTTATTTTCTATTTTTTTCTTAATTAATATCGGAGTGGTTTTATAGATTCTTTAGAGCCAGGAAAAAATAACAACTGTGTAATAAAAAGTATGTTGGAAAATGATTTGTATACCGGTCCTTGAAATTGAAATTTTGCTCCATTTGATTTTAATTTAGGTACGAGCCGTTCAGTATTTTAATTGATAAAAATAGGTTTATTCAATGGCGATGATGCTTAACACTTTTTGGTTTAAGTATTTTACATAATCTTTCATTTGTTATGTAATGTATTCATAAGGACTTTGTGTCCTATTTCACAAAAAAATAAGAGATATTTTACTATAGACTGCAAATTTTAAGAATTTATCCGTTCATTCTTGATAATAATAACTCGTGTCTAGAGTCATCGAGTGAGCACGATGTGTAGGAGTCGCCTCTAATAATTTTTTATATATAAGACTATATAAGTATTTATATATATCATATATATTAATAATAGTATAATATATTATATATATTATATATATAATTATATATATAATATATATTATATATAATATCCATATAGCTATATATATATTATATATTGAAGTATCACTGGTCTCGTTCTAACTACCACCACTGATATACCTTATATTTATATATAGATGTATAGATATATATACTTATATTATATATTATATATATATATGAGTATATATATATATATATAATATATATATTATATGTATATACGTATATTATATATAAGTATTAAATATATATATATATATATATCATAAATGAGTTTTACTAACCAAATTGGTGGTTTTGTGTTACGAGTAATTTTGACAAGCCATAGTGCTTTGTGGATTTGCATGAGCATGTTTTGGTTAGTGTTGACTGGGACAGTGCTCGACAGGCCCATTGGCTTCTTACTGTCTCTATATTCTTAATGTCTTAATGTCTTAAAAAGTCATAAGGGATTTTCACGCAGACAATATTTTAGATACATTTGAAATTTTGGAAGAAGTTGCCTATCGGATTGATATATTATTAATAAACAAATAACCTAGACCAGATGGATTCTATCCGATGCATTTGAAAAATTTGAAAGATATATTAGTAAAGCCTTTGCCAATGCTTTTGAATGTCTTTAAGTCGTAAGCTCTCACATAACTAGAGACAAATTAGCTTATAGATTAGTTGCACATCTTGAAGATCATTGTTTTCTCAAGAATTCCCAACACGGATTTAGAAGAAATAGATCTTGCTTAACAAATTTACTAGGATTTTTTAATGTAGATAACTATAAATTTTTGATGTCATTTACTTAGACTTTCAAAAGGCATTTGAAACCATCCTTCATCAAAGATTATCAGAAAAACCTAGAGCTCAAGGTATTCGAGGAGACTTTTAAATTGAATTAAAAATTACCTATTAGATCGACGACAATGAGTCGTTATCAATGTGACTGCTCACAATAGGCGAATGATATTTGTGGTGTACCCCAAGAATCTGTCCTGAGTCCAATACTGTTTATAATATATGTTAATGATATAGATTATAGATGATAATATTTTAAGCAATATATTGAAATTTGCGAATAATACGAAACTTGCAAATCGCATAAATTGTGAGAAAGATTATTATCAATTACTACAAAGCGATTTGAATAAGATTGTTAATTGGTCAAAAACATGGCAAATAAAACTTAATAAATATAATTGAAAGGTTATACATTTTAGGAGTGGGAACAATGAATATGATTACATAATAGATGACTCAGTTATCAAAGTTGTCAGTGAGGAAAAGGATTTATGAGTATTAATTAAAAAAGATTTAAAGTTTGCGAAACAATGGGCTGAAGCTGTTAAGAAAGCTAATAAAGCTCTAGGTTTTATTGCCAGAAACTTCGAAAAAAAAAAATTATAATACTTCCTCATCTGGAATAGACAGTACAGTTTTGGAGTCCATATCTCAAAAAGGACATTGAAAAAAATTGAAAGAATTCAAAGAAGGCCAACCAAATTAATTTCGGAATTGAGAAGTAAGTCATACGAGCAATGACTGAGTGAACTAGATATCCATTATTTAGAGACAAGAAGATTGAGAGAAAAATTTAATAGAAGTTTTTAAAATACTAAATAAATTTGACCATGTTGATTACCAGCAATTTTTTAGATACGATTTTAATGATGTAACACGAAGCAATAATCGTAAACTTTCTCATAAACGATTTCAAACCAATATAGCAAAGATTCTCTTCACTTGCGATGTAATTGAGAAGTGGCATAGTATTTCTTGTGAAATAGAAAGATCCTAGTACACTCAAAACTTAGTCCCGTTACATCCACCAACGATTTAATTGCACCAGCCACCTTTCTGCCATTCGCAACTTTCCTACTACACTCTGCATCATCCGTTCTCTTTCCATGGAACATATATCCCAAATATTTAAATTCAGATACTTGTTCCAGCTGCTCACCATCTAACATACTTCACACCGAGGACTGTCCTCACTCATAACCATATCTACGTTTACTTTCAAACCCCTCGTTTTACACACCCTGCCAAATCTCTCTACCATTCCTCTCAGACTCTCTTCAGATTAGCCACACAAAACCAATATATTATATATTATATATATATATAGATATCAGTATATATAATATATATATATATATATTATATATATATATATATATATTATAGTATATATATAATTATTATATATATTATATATATATATACTATATATATATATATATATATATATATATATTTATATATATATATATATATATAATATATATATATTATAATATATATATATATATATATATATAATATATATATATATATATATATATATATATATATATATACTATATTGAATATAATGAAACATAATTATGAAATGAATGATGAGAGTAGTAAGGTACCCAGTCCCGCACCCACCTTTTTTCTATATAAATGAATAGAGATATATTAGGTTTATATGGAGAATTGATAGCCCGAAGGGCTATCAATTCGACAAAAGACAAAACCGAAGGTTGATGTCTAGTTTGTCTATGTTTGTCTTGTTTGTTTGTGTTTGTTTGGTGTTTGTTGTGGTGTGTGTGTAGTATTATTAAGTCGAAGAAATTATGATCACGTAGTGATCATAATTTCGAGGTGTGTTACTCAAAAACTCTGACTCCCGACTCCAGCTCCGACTCCGACTCCGGCTCCGACTCTCCGACTCCGCCTCCGGCTCCGGCTCCTGCCGAATGGTTTGTTTCTGCACTCCGGCTCGGCTCGAGACAGGATCCCGAAGGATCACTTCTGAGTTGTGTTTTAAAAACCCTTTTGCGCCTGCCACCGCGACTCGGAGTCCGCACTGCTCGATACCGCCACCGCCACCGCCACCGCCGCCCCTGATGCCGTCCAATATCTATATAAGTTAGAGTTAAACGTATCCGTAATAAATTGGGAGTGGTGTTAGATGATGGACGTACCCTAGTCGATGGGATGATGTGGACTATCCCCATGGCCCCCGAAGGGGGGACCCACCCCCCTTCAAAAACATTAATATTGACGTAGAAAGCTGAAATTTGGTGGGAGAGGATGCAGAGTTGAGTTTCTAGAAAGAGTTAGTATAGGAATTCGAAGGAGTTGGCTCTTGCACCGGTGCTGGAGCCAACTCCTCGGTCCCGAGTTAATAAACAGTCGTATAACACAATGTAGGTGTCTTTATATATGGTTATCTGGATCTTGTAATAGATTTCAAAAATAAAGGTTTCAGAACATCAAGAAAAAAATAAATCAAAAATTAAATAAATAAATAAATAAAATTTCTTAGTCTTTTTGTTTATAAACTTACAAATTACGTTTTCTACACACCCTAGAAGCAGTAAAATCACTAAATCAAGCCACCCAACCTATCCCTCCTGCCCAGTTGTGATCTAATTGATCTATTGATCTATTGCATCTATTGGTCTATTGATCTATTGATTAAGGTCAAATTTTTTACTGAAAGTTGTCATGTTTTACATAACCCTAAAACAGTAAATCACGTAAATCAAAGCCACCCAACCTGCATATCTGTCCATCTGTGATCTATTGATCTTATTGATCTATTGAACATATTGATCTATTGATCTATTGATCTAATTATCTATTGATCTACTTGATTAAGAGTCAAATTTTTTACGAAAATTGTCAGGTTTGTACATACCCTAAAAGCAGTGAACACTCAAATCAAGCCACCCCCACCTGCTATATCTTGTCCATCTGTGATCCTATTGATCTATTGATCTATTGATCTATTGATCTATTGATCTATTGGATTAAGGTCAAATTTTTTACTAAAATTGTCATGTTTTACATACCCTAAAGCAGTAAATCACTAAATCAAGCCACCCAACCATCCCTCCTGTCCATTTGTGATCTATGATCTATTTGATCTATTGATCTATTGAATCTATTGATCTATTGATTTAAGTCAAATTTTTTACTAAAATTGTAACGTTTTTACATACCCTGAAACAGTAAATCCCTAAATCAAACCACTATCCACCCTCCCTCCTGACCATCTGCATGATCTATTTGATCTATTGATCTATTGATCTATTGATTAAAAAGGTCAAATTTTTTACTAAAATTTGTCATGTTTTACATACCCTAAATCAGTAATCAAGCCACCCAACCTACCCTCCTGACCCATCATGATCTATTGATCTTTCGATCTATTGATCTATTGAATAAAGTGTCAAATTTTTTTACTAAAATTTGTCATGTTTTACCATTACCCTAAATCAGCTAAATCCAGTAAATCAAAACCACTATTCCAGCCTCCCTCGTGACCAGTCGTTTGATCTATTGATCTATTTTGATCTATTGATTCCCAAGTTCACGAATTTCGAGTGCCATTTTGGATAAACATAACAAAATATCAAGTTCTTATACAAAGATCAAACAATATATGCTGGACGTAACAAAGTTTTCACATCAACTTAAAGCTAACATGGCGTAACACGAACTAACAAAATAATGTACAAAGACAAACCCTATCGGCCAACCTGTAAACACGAATAAACTGTTCAACATTAACCCAAAGTCCACACTTACATCAGTAAAGTAAACTAACCATAACAACCAAAAAAACGTAAACTTATTACACCTTTGGTCAACATATCTCTAACATAAACGAGTTAATTACACTAACACGGTAAAATTAACTAAAAGTTTATCACAACAGTGGTTAATTATCATACTGATCAACGAATATACGCTACATAATAAGGTTTCCACACAATAAAACTAAACATGAGCTAACATGAAACTAAGAAAATAATGTACACAGACAAACCTATCACACCTTAAATACGAATAAACTGTTAACATTAACAAAATTTTCCACACTTAACACCAGTAAAGTAACTAACATGGTATGCAAAAACGTAACCTTCTTACTTTTTTCAAGCAAATCTCTAACATAACGATGTTTATTTACACTAACACACTAAGTATTTAGGCAAAAATGCTATCAGTAACCTTGTCCGATTATGCATACTGATCAACAAATATATGCTAACATAACAAACGTTTTCACATTAATAAAGCTAACATAGCATCATATGACCTAGGAAAATAATGTAAAACGACAAACCTAACACAACTTACAACACAAATAAACTGTTAACATTAACAAAGTTCCAGACTTAACAGCTAACATAACAATGTTTTCACATTAATAAAGCTAACATAGCATCATATGAAACTAGGAAAAATAATGTAACAAACGACAAAACCTAACACAAACGTTACACACCAAATAAACTCGTTAACATTAACAAGTTCCAGACTTAAACAGAGGTAAAGTAACTACCTTACATACAAACGTAACCTATTCCATACCTTTTCAAACATATCTCTAACATATTAACGTTTATTTTACATTGGACACAGTAACATTTATCAAAAAAATGTGTCATAACCATACCTAACCCTCATAATACCTAACGAGTAAAGACGAATAAAGTAAAGTTTTTAGGCTATCTCTTTTTTAGACTCCGCCTCCTTTCAGAAAATACCAACTCTAAACATGAAAAATGATTTTATGCTTTAACAATTTGCATAAAGTGATGCAATACTTATTATATTTGACCCTCTGGCAGGATATACTAGCAATGTAGCAGTCGCCATTCGGTTTACGATTTAATATAAATGACACTTCGTGGGGAATAACGAAACTCCTCGTGAAGCTATCAACAACAAAGAGATGCGGGGAGATGTCATCGTACAACACTGAGAAAAACTATTCCTACTTGGAAGAAATAGGATAATTAAACATCCCTAAAGTGTAAGTGAGATTTCTTTCTTTCAACCAATCACAAGAAAGTAAACAAGAATACGGGGTACGAATGAACCATATCAGTTCAAAAGGGTATATATTCTCGTCGACAACAACAACAACAACAAATAACAGTGGGACAAAGATAAGTTCTTTATAGACTAACCAACGAATATATGCTAAACGTAACATGTTTTCACAATTAATAAAAGCTAACATAGGCAGTTAACCAGAACTGAAGGAAAAAATGCAACAACGACGAATCTAAACACACTTACAGCACGAATAAACTTGTCTAACATTAAACAAAGTTCCACCACTTAACACCTGTAAAGTAACTTACATTGCAGACAAAACGTAACCTATTCGTCACTTTACCAAACATTATCTCTAACATTACTTACGTTTATTTTACACTTGGCACAGTAATATTTAACAAGAATTTTCATTATAACCTTGTTTATTATCATACAGAGCACCGAAAGTATGCTAACGTAACAAAGTTTTCCAACATTAATAAAAGCTAAACATACAACATAAACCTTGAACTAAGAATATGACCTGTACCAACGACAAACCTAAACACCCCTACGGGCCGAATAAACCACTACATTAACAAACTTCTGCACATAACAGCAATAAAGTACCTAATCACATTTCCAAAACTTAACCTAGTCACACTTTTTCAAGCATATCTCTAAACATATCAATGTTAATTTTAAATTAACATCGTAATATTTAACAAAAGTTTAGCATATACCTGTCTAATCATCATACTGACAAAAGAATATAATGCGACGTTAACAGATGTTTTACATCAACGTCGTAACATTTAAACAAAAAATTTCATGCATAACCTTCGTCATTAAATATCATAATCCCAGCGAATAATTGCAAACATAACAAAGTTTTAACCAAAAAATAACAAAAATAACAAAAATTTTTATATCCTAACATAACATAAAAAATAAAGTTCTTTGAGTAAAATATCACAGTAAAACGTAATAATTTACTGATTTTAAAGCCAGTAAATCAGTAAATCAGTAATCAAGCTGCCCCATCCGTGCAGTCCCCTATCCGTCCCACCCACCTGTGATCTATTGAGCTATTGATTCAATCATATTTCAAGTATCATTTTGGACAAACATAACATTAAAAATATGTTCTTTATATACTAACCTACGAACATATGCTTAACCACAAAGTTTTAGCATCAAAAAAGCTAACAAATCATAACGCGACTTTAGGAATATAATGTACAAATTGCAAACCTAACATACCTCGCTTATGAATAATCAGCTAACATCCTGAAAAATTTCCTACTGATCAAGGTAAAGTAGGTAACAGGTCATACAATACTCGATATGTTCCCACTTTCCGAGCATATCAGCAAAAGGTAAAGCCGTATTATCTAACAAAATGCCCTTTACAAAGTGACCAATCTATCAAAGATGCCACCATCTTTGAACTATGAATTGGACACTTCTTCAATCAAAGTGTCACTCGTGTTCGAGTATAACATCATTTTGAACTATGAATAAACGTAGACATTAGCAAAAGTCTAGGGCAAACCTAACATTATTCAACAAAAACTTAACCTAGGCTCACGTTTCTAACACATCATCGTCAGTTAACACAGTAATATCTTACAAAAACTCATCATTTCTCTAACAAATCAGCTTTAATTTCACATTGTCATAGTAATATTTAACATAACGTATCGTAACTACGAATGAAACAGTTTTCATTAATCCAAGAGTATCTAAGGCAACACATCATATTACCTTCCGAGAGAAAACCCAGGGGGGGATGCGCCCCTTGAAAGGGTGCGTGAATCCTGCGAGGGGAGAGCACCCCGAAGGGGTGTAAGCGGGCTTTTAGGCCTCAGCCTGAAGGGCTGAAGGCCTTACCCCTCCTTCGGAGGGGTAAAGCCCGCTTACACCCCTTTGGGGTGATCCCCCCTCGCAGGATTCACACCCTTTCAAGGGGCGCATCCCCCCTGGGTTTTCTCTCGGAAGGTAATGTGTTGCTTTAGATACTCTTGGTTAATGAAAACTGTTATGGGCGTAAGTTAGATACGTTATGTGTTACAATCATTACTTATGACATGTGGAAAAGTAACACTGAGTTTGTAGAGAAATGATGGAGTTTTTGTAAGATTTTACTGTGTTAACTGACGATATGTGTTAGAAACGTGAGCCTAGGTTAAGTTTTTGTTGAATAATGTTAGGTTTGCCCTAGACTTTTAGCTAATGTCTACGTTTATTCATTAGGTCAAATGAATGTCTATACTCGAAACGAGTGGACACTTTGATGAACGTGTGTCAATTCATAGTTCAAGGATGGTGGCATCTTTGATAGATTGGTCACTTTGTTAAGGGATTTTTGTTAGATAATACGGCTTTGTACCTGGTTTTGCTAATATGCTCGAAAAGTGGGGAACATATCGAGTATTGTATTACCTGTTAGCTACTTTTACCTTGATCAGTACGGAATTTTTCAGGATGTTAGCTGGATTTTTCATACGCGAGGTATGTTAGGTTTGCATTTGTGACTTCTATATTTCCTAGTCGCGGTTATGAATTTGTTACCTTTATTTTGCGTGCTAAAACTTTGTTGGTTAAGCATATATTCGTAGGTTAGTATATAAGAAACATATTTTTATGTTATGTTTGTCCAAAATGATTATTTGAAATATGACTTGAATCATAGATCAATAGATCACAGAGTGGTGCGGACGGATAGGGACTGCACGGATGGAGGGGCTTGAATTTACTGATTTTACTGATTTACTGCTTTTAAAATCAGTAAACTATTATTATTACTGTTATGATTATTACTCAAAGAACTTATTTTTTATGTTACTGTTAGGATTAAAATTTTGTTAATTATGTTGGTTATGTTTCGGTTAAAACTTTGGTATTGTTTGCAATTATTCGCTGGGATTATTGATATTTAGACCGAGGTTAATGATTGAATTTTTTGTTAAATGGTTACGAAGTTGATGTTAAAAATTTGTTGTTACTTCAGCATTATATTCTTTGTCAGTATGATGGTTAGACAGGTTTTTGCTAAACTTTTGTTAAATATTACGATGTTTATGTGCAAATTAGCATTGATATGTTAGAGATATGCCTTGAAAAAGTGTGACTAGGTTATGTTTGCACGCATGTGTTAGGTTACTTTATTCGCTGTTATGTGCCAGAAGGTTGTTAATGGTTAGGTGTTTATTCGCACCGTAAGGGGTGTTAGGTTTGTCGTTGTACTTATTTCTTAGTTCAGGTTATGTATGTTAAGCTTTTTAATGTGGAAACTTGTTACGTTTAGCATACTTTCGCTGCTGTGTATGAATTAAACAAGGTTATAATAAATTCTTGTTAATATTACTGTGCCAATGTAAAAATTAACGTTAAATATGTTTAGAGATATGGTTTGGTAAAAGTATGACTAGGTTACGTTTTGTATGCAATATCAGTTACTTCAATGCTGTTAAGTGTGGAACTTTGTTAATGTTTAACAGTTTATTCGTGCTTAAGTTGTGTTAATTCGTCGTTGTGCATTATTTTCTTAGGGTCTGGTAATGCTATGTTAGCCTTCTATTAATGTGAAAACAATGTTACGTTAGCAGATATTATTCGTTGGTTAGTATCTAAAGAACTTATCTTTGTACTATGTATTGTTGGTTGTTTTTGTTGTTGTCGACCGAGAATATATACCCCTTTTGAACATGAATATGGGTTCATTTCGTACGTCGTATTCTTCTTTACTTTCTTCTGATTGGTTTAAAGAAAGAATCTCATAACATTTAAGGGATGTTTATATACTATTTCTTCAGTAGGATAGTTTTTCTCAGTGTTGATACGATGACATTTCCCCGCATCTCTACGCTTGTTGTTGATATCTTCACGAGGAGTTTCGTTATTCCCAACGAAGTGTCATTTATATTAAATCGTAAACCGAATGGCGACTGCTACATTGCTAGTATATCCTGCCAGAGGTCAAATATAATAAGTATTGCATCACTTTTATGCAGATGGTAAAGCATAAAATCATTTTTCATGTTTAGAGTTGGTATTTTCTGAAAGAGGCGGAGTCTAACAAAGAGATAAGCCTAAAAACTTTACTTTATTCGTCTTTTACTCGTTAGGTATTATGAGGCGTTAGGTATGGCTTTATGACACATTTTTTTGCATAATGGGTTACGGTCATGTTAATAAGACTTAACGTAATATGTTAGAGATATATATGTTTGAAAAAGGTATAAATAGGTTACGTTTTTGGTTGTTATGTTAGTTACTTTACTGATGTTAAGTGTGGAACTTTGTTAATGGTTAACAGTTATTTGATGTGTAAGATTGTGTTAGGTTGTCGTCTGTACATTATTTCCTAGTTCATATGATGCTATGTTAGCTTTATTAATGTGAAAACATTGTTAGGTTAGCTGTTAAGTCTGGAACTTTGTTAATGTTAAACAGTTTATTTGTGTGGTAATTGTGTGAAGGTTTTCGTATGTTACATTATTTTCCTAGTTCATCATGATTGACTAGTGTTAGCTTTACTTAAGGAAAACATTGTTTATGTTGCATATATTTTGTTGATCAGTATGATACTCGGACAGGGTTATGATACATTTTTTGCTAAATATTAGTGTGTTAGTGTAATTAAACATCGTTATGTTTTTAGAGATAATTGCTTAAAAAGATAAGATTAGGTTGACGTTTTGCATACCTGTTAGTTACTTTACGTGGTTGTTAAGTGTCGGAAAATGTTTGTTAAATGTAACAGTTTATTCGTATTTAAGGCTGTGATAGGTTCTGTCTTTGACATTATTTTCTCTAGTTCATGTTTACATCATTGTTAGCTTTATGTGATGTGGAACCTTATTATGTTTAGCAGTATATTCGTTGATCAGTTATGATATTTATTAACCACTGTTGTGCATAAATTTGTAGTTAATTATTACCGTGTTAGGTGTAAATTACATCGTTATGTTAAGAATAGTATTGACAAGTGTGAATAAGTTTACGTTTTATGGTTGGTATGTTAGTTAACTTACCTGATGTTAAGTGTTGGACTTTGTTAATGTTAACAGTTTATTCGTGTTTAAGGTGCGATAGGTTTGTCTTTGTACAATTATTTTCAAGTTCAGGTTTACGCCAGTGAGCTTTTATTTGATGTTGAAAACTTTCGTTACGTCGAGCATTATATTGTTTGATTCTTTGTATAAAGGACTTGATTTTATGTTATGTTTATCCAAAACTGACACTCGAAATGTGACTTGAAATTCATCAGATCAATAGATCAATAGATCACAAACTGGTCACGAGGGAGGCTGGAGGGCAGTTTGATTTTACTGATTTACTGATTTAGCGGGTATGTAAAACATGACAATTTTAGTAAAAAATTTGACCTAATCAACTGATCAATAGATCAATAGATCAACTGATCAATAGATCAATAGATGGGTAGCGTTGGGTGGGCTTGATTTACTGATTTAGGGTATGATAAAACATGACAATTTTAGTAAAAAATTTGACCTTAATCAATAGATCAATAGATCAATAGAATCACAGAAGGGTTGGTCAGGAGGGAGGTGGGATAGTGGTTTGATTTAGTGATTTTACTCGATTTAGGGTATGTAAAACGTTACAATTTTAAGTTAAAAAAAATTTTGACTTAAATCAATAGAATCAATAGATCAATAGATTTCAATAGATCAATAGATCAATGAATCATGATGGGACAGGAGGTAGGGTCTGAAGGTGGCTTGATTTAAGTGATTTACCTGCTTTAGGGTATGTAAAACATGACAATTTTAGTAAAAAAATTTTGGACCTTAAATCAAATAGATGCAATTAGCATCAATAGATCAAAGATCAGTAGATCAATGGATCACAGAGGACAGATATACATGTGGGGTGCTGATTGGAGTGGATTTAACTGCTTAGGGTATGTAAAACATGCATTTTTTAGTAAAACATTTGACCTTAATCAACTAATCAATAGATCAATAGATCAATAGCATCAATAGATCAATAAGATCAACTAGATTTCAAATAGATCAATTAGATCAACAGTCATGGACAGATATGGCAGGTTGGGTGGCTTATTTAGTATTTACTGTTTTGGGTATGTCAAAAACATGACAATTTCAGTAAAAAATTTGACCTTAATCAATAGATCAATAGATCAAATAGATCAATAGATCAATAGATCAATAGATCACAACTGGGCAGGAGGGATGGTTGGGTGGCTTATTTAGTGATTTACTGCTTTAGGGTGTGTAAAAACGTAAATTTGTAAGTTAAACAAAAAAGAATAAGAAATTTTATTTATTTATTTATTTATTTATTGATTTATTTTTTTCTTGATGGTTCTGAAACCATTATTTTCGAAATCTACAGATCCAATAACATATATAAAGACACCTACATTGTTGTTATACGACTGTTTATTAACTCGGCACCGCAGTGGCTCCAGCACCGGTGCAAGAGCCAACTCCTTGAATTCCTATACTAACTCTTTCTAGAAACTCAACTCTGCATCCTCTCACCAAATTTCAGCTTTCTACGTCAATATTTAATGTTTAAAGGGGGGTGGGTCCCCCCACCGATGGGGATGTAACATCATCCATGACTAGGGTACGTCATCATCTAACACCACTCCAAATTTTATTACGATACGTTAACTCTAACTTATATAGATATTGGTCGGAACCAGAGGCGCGGTGCGGTGCGGTGCGGACCGATGCAGTGCGGACTC
>JABUQX010063263.1:22500-25000 GCA_015478945.1 Trachelipus rathkii
CGTATTAAATCCTCTTAATTTCTTAGGTTTAACTCCTTCCCATCTACTCCGTCCTCAAAGTCGCCTCCAACAACACGCAAAGTGTACGCTGTTGAAATTTCCTCCACCACACGCCGGGATATATAGGAAAAGCGTTGTCTGTAATATCAGTAGTGCTTTATGGTCTGTGTGTGGTAACTCAGTCTACTCCAGTGTAAGAAGATTGTGGATATGAGTTCAAGATGCACGAACAATTAAGCACTGGAGAGTTATGGGATGAACTCTACACCCTAATAACAATGAGTGAAAAATATTTAAATTTGTATATTTTTTTTTCGTAGGGTAGTACAGGGGTGGGGGGGAAGAGCCATGAAAACCTCGTTCTTTGGGGACCGGTTGTGATCGTACGAACCTTCTCAAAGTAGTCCCTGCGGGGAAGAGCATGACAATTCGCCAATTCTCACCGAATTTTGGAGAGAGCCAACTGACCACTCCAGAAATTGCTTCTTCTGTTTGTTGGACCCGCCCAAGCGTCGAGCTGTCAAAAATGCCCCTGCTATCATATATCCAGACATTCCGTCATCCACTACCCAAGTACCACATCTCCTGAACTCCCTGTACCCATTCCTCCAAAAGGAAGATAGCAATCTTCAGAAGAAAGCAGCAAATCAGAAGACGATGAAGTCGTTGATCCTGAATATTGTGTAGCTGAGGAGAGAAACTCATATTTCCCCAACCAAGAAGACATCTATGACTTGATCTGAGATCTTAATCTCACAAGGTTTAAAAAATGTGTTACACAGTGATTTATAAATAACAATTGAAATATTTCCTGCTGAAATGTCATAAATTGACGTCGAAACTCAAGCAGTGGAATTTGCTACACGAAAGCGTGAAAGTCGCAAGTCAGAGAAAACGTCACCACTATTTTACAACTTTTTCACCAGTCAAGATGGACTTTGCTTTTGCCACAATGTCACAGGTTTGTTTGAGGCACTTGGAATTGCCTGTAACTTCTGCGAGTCTCAAAGCTGTGCTACTTCATAACGGGAACATGTATACATCTCTTCCCTTGGTTTACTAGGTGCAGCTCAAAGAGGACCACAGCAGCTTGAAGATATTACCAAGTGCCTTGAAGTATGAAGAATATAATTGGAAAGTTATCAGAGATTTCAAATTGGTGGCCTTTCTGATGGGTCTCCAAGAAGGCTTTACCAAGTTTCCATATTACTTTTGTCTCTGGGACAGTGGAGCCTCCGTAGAACACTACTAAAGGCAGGATTAGCCACAGCGCACTGAGTCCCGTGTAGGGAGGAACAATATGAAATGGGAGCCTCTGTTGGACCTCCGAGCCTCTGTTGGACCTCCAGAAAATTTTGTTTTCTCCTCTGCACTTCAAATTAGGCCTCATGAAACAGTTTGTCAAGCGCTAGATAAGGAGTCTTCAGCCTTCATCTATCTGCAAGGCTTCTTCCCTAAGCTGTCTGAGGCTAAGATCAAAGCTGATGTCTTCGTCGGACCAGAAATAAAAAAAGATCATAGAGTGGAAGGAATTCCCGAAGAAGCTAACTTAGACAAAAAAAAAAAGCAGCTTGGAGCAGCTTTGTTGCAGTGGTTAGTGGCTTCCTTGGGAATCACAAAAGCCGAAAACTATGAGGAGCTTGCTGAGACCTAGGTCAGGAACTACGGCAAAATGGGTTGCAGGATGTCACTCAAAATTCGTATCCTTGATGTTCATTTTGCTAAATTTAAGGAGAACATGGGGCGTACTCAGAGGAGCATGGCGAGCAATTTCACCAGAATATTCTGGACTTTGAATGCCGCTACCAAGGATCATATAACGAAAACATGATTGAATACTATATCTGGAGGTTGATTCGTGAAAGCAACTTACCGTATAAGAGTAAATCCAGAAAAACTTCTCACTTCTAAATATTTTGAGGTCTCTGTTGTATAAACTAAGAATAAATAAATGCTACTTTTGAGTATGTCGTTTTTTCCACTTTGCATAACCGAGAATGATTATATTCACCAGTTTTTTATATCGGAATTAATAAATTTGTGATATATCATTATCCTGGTCATAAATTCAATGTTTGGAGGAAATATTAGCTATTTTGCATACCTTCTAGGTAGTTGTTGCCTAAAGACAAAAAATTATAAATAATAATTGAAATATTATATGTTGAAATGTCTTAAATAAGAATAAAAATAAATAACCCTTAAATACTTAGTATCAATAAGACTTGAAGTATTTAATACTGAGAATAAGTCTTAAATAATACTGAAAATAATATGGGCTTAAATACTTACTTTCCATAACACTTGAAGAATTTAATACTAAGGATAAATCTTAAATAATACTTAAAATAATATGGGCTTAAATACTTACTTTCCATAATACTTGAAGTTATTAATACTAAGAATAAGTCTTAAAAATAATACTTAAAATAAAATGGGCTTTCCATAAAACTTTTAAATACCTCACTAAGTATTAAATAAGACTAAAAATATTTTTGAG
>JABUQX010063264.1:0-18393 GCA_015478945.1 Trachelipus rathkii
TAAATAATATTATTTTTTTTACTATGACAAGTTTTATATCCTGTCTGACAGATTTTTGATGCATCTTTTAAATATGAATATGTTTGTATATAATTGTTAACATTAAAACAGATGCATAAATGCCTGTTCGAATATGGCTCTAATGGTAAAAAAGGAAACCATTAGTAATGGTATTTAAAGAACCAGTTTAATTGGTTAGTTCAAAAATATGGGGTTTGGTGTGGTGGGGCTGCAAAATACTTTTAAGTGCTTTAGAAATTGTTTATATAAATCATGTTTGTGGTGGTTCTGCATGACTATTGCTCTAAAAGTCAAGAGTAATAAGACTTGTAAATCCTTTGAAAAAGGCCTATAGTGAGAATTTTAGGAATAAGCACTTTACAATAAAGAATACCAACACTTAAAAATAGTATAGTAGAAGATGATGTAGCCTATGTAGTAAATAATTTGATCTATGTGAAATATGAACGTAACTTATTATGTTGGTTCATTGATATGCGCTTTCATTTTTTTGTAATGGATATATTACAAAAGGCTTAACCGTATATTATAAATATATTATGAATTATTATATATATATATTTAATATATTATATTATTATAGTATATTTATATTATAGTATAATATAATATATATATATATATTAATAATTAGTAGTATATTAATATATGATATTATTATATATATATAATTATATATAGTTATTTAATAATAATATATTATTTACTATATTATAATATATATATATATATATATATATATATTATATAATCTAATATATAATATATTCTTATATTTAAATAAATTATTATATACAACTCCTTCTCTGATAGAGAGGAGGCAAAATCCTGTATAAATAAATGTTCAATATTGGTTCCATGCAGTTCATGATATATCGATTTGTTGCGTTATTTACTGGTAATCTAATTAGTCAATTAAATATCTGCTGTTTCAAGATATAGCCTACTTTAATTAATTAGTGTAAAGTGGTTAGATTTTGATTTTATTTCTTAGAAAAATTTTCATGATTGTTTTTTAATCTTTAATATTGATGTCTTTAAACGATTTATTTTTTGATTCATCATTTCTATTACAGCAAAATTAAGAACGTTCTTTCAAACTAATATTTTTACCGCAGTATATATTTTTGAAAAATCGAGCTTTTATGTAATTCAATTGTCATAAGAAATATTTACTCATATATTTTTTAAGCACTCATTATTGTGTAGGAACCTGTTCTTTATCTGTTTTTTTTAATGTTTTTAAATATTTGAGATATATGATTCATGTCCCATGAATAGGTGTAATTTTATATCACTGAAATTAATTAGTTTAGGAAGGGAAGCTATAAAACACTTCGAAGGCGTTCATAGTATTGCCATCGATTGAAGTTGGAGTCTCTGTCTTTCTTTTTTTTTTTTTTTTTTTTTTTTTTGTAAATTTTAATAAGAGCTTGCTTGTTAATAATAAATATGTATAAAGGAGTGTAGATATTAATGATTTTCAATTCAGACTTATTTTGGACAGTTTTTGGTTTGAATTTCATTCATAAATTGCTTGCATTAAAAAATTGTTTTCAGAGAATTTTTTTTTTTTCTTTTCACATAAGTTAATCAATTCCATTAAATTTAATATATTTTTTTCCATTATAAAAACAATTTTTCCTTTTATAATGATGTCCTCAATTACTTGGTTACTATTGAATGGTCCAACATCCTCAGTAGTGCGATATAAATATTTGAATATTATCTATTGTATGATGTGTTTTGTATATTTTGAAGAAGAATATAGTTTTCTGTATAGATATATATATATTAATATATATATATATATATCGATATAAGGATACACGTATATAGACTTGATATATATAATAGCTAAATCGCAAATATATATAAAGTATATATTTCATGATATAAGTTTATTATATATATATGTTATCACAAGTAAATATAATATATATATATATATATATTATATATATAGTATATATATATTCATTAACCTTTTCTTCCTCATCGATGTGGACAGGTTTGTAATGCTCATGCATCAGGAAATATTATAGTCATGAAGAAGAGCAAAAGTAAGTCAACACCAAAGTGGTACGGGTCCCCAAAACCCAACTATCTCCCTGTCCCTTATGGAGCCTCCTAGGACATGCAAAACATACCATAATGTTAAAATAAATACATGAACACCTTCTACTCTTTCCATTCTCCATTCAATCTAAAACTCTTCCCCTGAATGAAATACTGCCTCTTTCTCTAATCCATATCCAAATTAAATAGCCAAGAAGACATACACACGCCGCTGCCTCACGTGCCACCATTACTGTTAAGACTATTCAGTTTTCAACTCCATTTACCTTTTACACCCCTTCACTATCCACATATATACTTTTTGATTCCATTCAGAAGCCTACCACCAACCCATAAATCACTAACCTGCCAAGAGCTTCCCTATTAAGCCTGTCATACGCCTGTTGCATATTCAAAAAACCTCAATATAATTTATTCTTCCAATTTCTCAATCAATTGTTTCAGTGCGAAGTAATTTTAATTAACGTGTGAACTCCGTACTGCTATTATGCAAGCCTTGTAACTTCACAATCAGTCCTCAGATCCACTAGAAGAACTTTCGAGACAAATACCAGCATTTACTTCACACCATACTTAAATAATTCCCCTTACGTTCCTCGCGTAGTTCCCCGCTCACATCTCCCATAAATCCTTATACAACTAAGAATACTATTACTCCGCTCCATTGGCCAAAAAAACAACCCAATCCGTCGAACACAAACTCCCACCACACGAGATACCTGTCGGGGACCTATACCCCTAGGAATGCTTTGTTATGCAACTCCATATCTAGTAAATCAACAATCTCACCATCCATTCTTGATCATTTCAACCAGCCATTCCATTTATACCTGCTGATTTACCACCTTCAACTTTTCAACTCGCCCTATTACTCCCACTTAATTACCTCATCCAAAAAATATCATTCCTTATGAATATGCTTTTCAAAAACCCACACTCACACCGTCCAAAACATCATTCAGTTTATCCCAAAAGTCACAATCTCCTCAACATCACCCTCAGATGGACCTGATGTTACAAACCACGTCATACCTTGAACCGTTCTCAAAGTTAAATATTAAGTATTAGAATTCTAGTATTCGACACTAACAAACATCACCAATAGCTTTGTACCACAGGACACTCATCAGAATTGCATATTCCTTTTTTTCCCCCTCTCCTTTCTCTCCACTCCAGCACAACACATTTTACCTTGTAGCACTGTCTTTGCCATTTCTTTCATCTTTGTTTTCCCGGTCACACTCACAAGCAGACATTTCCAATGTGCCAAGACATTTATAACAATTACACCGGCATACAAGTGCCAAAATTTAACAAATAAGTAAAATCCAAGTCGCATAAAGTTATGGTATAAAAATAAGTGGTAGCAGTCCCCAACCCAGCCCCCTTGTCCCTTTAAGCAGCTTCCTAGAACTTGCAAAAACATGTTTGGAAAGCGTTTTTTCTATTATAGCAGCCATGATAGTTGAAAAAATATGCTGTCTGTAAAGTGTTTTATTCTTTAATGTGAATATTATTAAATGTCGTACTTCCTGTGTAAGAGAGGAATGTGGAGTATGATTGAGCCTCACAGAGGGGTAAGCTATTGTTCAACATCCTAGTGTTATGGAATACCGCAAAATGCCAATGGGAAGGTAATCATATATATCATATATATATATATATATATATATATATATATATAAATATATATATATATATATATATAATATATATATAATATACTTTATATATAAATATATATTATATATATATATATATATAATAATATATATATATATAATAATATATATATAATATATATATAAATATCAATAATAAGGTTGTGAAAAAAAACAGTGGTTTTTTTTAAATTTTTTTTTTTTTTTAAAACAAAAACACGTTTTTTTTTAAAAACAATGTTTTTTTTGTTTTTTTTTTTTTAAATTACCTCTTTTATGTATATTAAAAGATGTTTTAAATTAAACAGTAGTACCAATACCCTTCTAGGCCTAAATATTACTATTAATACAGATTTTATATATAAAGTGTATATTATACCGTATAATATATCTATATAGTATATATATATATATATATAATAATATATATATAATATATAGTATATATAATAGAATATATATATATATTATATACTATATATATATATATATATATAGTATTAAATATAAAATATATATATATATATCAATATATATATATATTATATATATAAATTATACTTATATATATAATATATATATATATAAGATATAATATATAATATAATATATATATATAATATATATATTATATATAATATATATATATATATAGTCTCTCCACAGAAAAAAAAACCACTTTTAATTTTTCATTAATATCTCGTAAACTAACAAAAAATTTCAAAACTCTGAAATATGCTTAATTGGGGTTGGTGCAAGTATATAACCTGTATAGGAATTTTGGATTGGTCTGGAGTAATTTTATAAATTATTTAAAAAAAATGAGAATTTGAAACCCATTTCCACCCAATAACAACCCACAGTACATAATAACAACCCAACCTTGTTACTCCATTATGGAGAAGAAAATAACATCACCTAATGTATACAAATTATGTACAAGGATGTTTTAAAGAGTTTAAAAAAAAAAAAAAAAAAAAAAATTGGTAAAAATTTTAATAGATACCCTGAAAAAAAATTTTGAGTGAAAAAAATTTTCAAAATTCAAAAAAAAAAATTTAAATTTTTTGACACAAGTTTGGTCTGGAACATCAAAAACAACCCCAAAACATGCTAATAGTTATTTTTCTGCACAATGGGACTCATTTTTTTAGTATTTGAAGGTGGGTTGCATTTATGTACCCATGGGTTGTTTCTGTGTTCACTTTGGTTGGTACCTGTGTGTTGGTGGTTGCATGAAACTTCACCAAATTACTTCTGTAAACTGAGAAAGCCGGTTCATAGGAGTCATTTAAAATATTTACATATTTTTCACTTGTCTCATGTGATGTAACGCAGAAAGCAAACCAAAAAAGTGGCAAAATGTGCATAAAATTTTCGAAAACTTTTTTTTGAAAGTTTAAAAATTTCCCAAAAAAATCATAAATCAATATAATATTGATGATAATGCAGTATATACACTTAAAAAACTGTATATATCATGTGAAACACTCGCTTACTGGCGTCAAAACTCTCACATACAGTGAAATACAGATGGTTTTTTTTTTGGATAAATTTTGGTGGTTTATTTTGTGACACACTATAGTATATATATAATATATAATTATATATTATATATTTATATACTATATATATAAATCTATATATAATATATATATAATATGATATATATATATATAAGTATATAAAAATATATAGATCAAAAAAGGATGGTATAGCAGGTGGTTTTGGGGTGTCAGGAAAAAATGAGAATGTCTTCGGTTGATTGATTTCTGTGAGGGGAGAGTATTGGTGTAAGTAATCCTTTTCCTTAAAACACAAAGAGTATCCATAGTATATCTAGAGTGTGGTTGTAGGTAAGATGGTATCAAGAGAAAAATGAAGAGTTAAAGTCAATTTATGAAGAAGAGATTTTGAAGTAAGTATTGGATGTTAAATCAGTGAGGGTTTAGGAATGGATTATCGGACATTATGTTGTTCTTATGAAAATTAAGTTAGTGGGACTTGAATGGACAGAGGAAGGTGATACAGAAGAAGTGGGTCAAATTAAGAGTGAAGAAAAGTTTAGTGAACAAGGTAATAAGGATAAGGATGTAAGAACGCTCGCATGTAAATCAGTTGAATGTGAAACAAGTTGAAACTGAACAATCTGGGGGCAAAATGAAGGAAGCAATTGTAGCAGTGCAAAAGAACTATCGTGGTGTGCTAAAGTAGGAAAGAAGAATGATAACAGTGAGTGATGGTATAACTAAGAGTATGCATAGCGGTTAAGGTAAAAATAATCGTGGTTTGAAGTCTAAAGAGCACATGATGAAGTTTTCAAAAAAAGATGCTTGGAATTATATAAGGAGAAAAGGAATACTGCGAAAAGATGCATACGTAAGAGAAAAGAAAGGGTAAATGAAAACAGTTTGGAAAGGAGGATGAATGAGGACATAGAAGGAATAGGAAGCTCTTCGGAAGAAAGCGAAAGGTTAAGAATTGAATAATGGAAACCTGCTTAGAATAATGAAATAGGGATGGTGTTTTTGTAAATCTGAATGAAATGGAGTGAGTGGAGTGTGAAAGAACACTTCACTTTGAAAATCTGTGTAATAATTTGGCAGTAATGATGAGGTGATAATGACTGTTTGTGGGTTTGATGGTACAAAGAAAGAATAGGTATTTTGCGGATGAGGTTATTAGCAAAGAGGAGGAAATGGGTAGAGTGGAGAAAGTTGAAAGAATGGTAAAATCTGCAGGTATAGAGAATTATGTGAAAAAATCAAGAACGGAGGCAAGATGTGATTGATTGGATCTGAAGTTGTGGTAATAAAGCGTTTATGGAGGGTATAGTTCGAAGATTGGAGAGAAGCAGTAATAGTACTTAATAAGGTAAGGGAGAATAAAGGAACTGTAAGAAATTATAGGGTATTTAGTGTTTATTGAGTGTTTGTAAGGAAGATATAGTGCTGTGTTTTTGTCGAAAGAGTGCGCCAAGTGACTGAAGGACTGATGTGGTGAAGGAACAAGGTGCGTTTGGAGTAGTGATGGATGTGTAGATCCAAATCCTTACATTGAAGCAAATGATAGAGAAAAAATTAGAGAGAGAAGGAAATAAATTGTATTTAGGTTTTATGGATTGCAACAGGGGTATGATGGGTTAAATAGGAAGGTCTATGCAGGGTTTAGTGAATATAGTGTTGTGATAGGTCTTCTGATGGAATCAAAAAGTAAATGTATACGATAGTTAGGCGTGTGTAAGAAAAAAATGGTGTCAAAGTGTATGGTTCTGTAAATAGCGGAGTGAGACACAGTTGTGTTATGTCTCCTTGTTTTTCAATTTGTATATGAATGGGGTTTATGAAAGAATTGAAGGTGGGCGTGACAGAAATGGTGTTAGAATATGAGAACAATGGAGAATGAGGAGGCGTGCCCTATGCCTATTATATGCCGGGAATGATATTGTGTTTGTGTGGCAATCGTTGATAGAAGTTTGATGAGATTGAGAGAGATTTGGCAAGGGTGTTAAACATGAAGGTTTGAGAAGTAAACCGTAGATATAGATTAAGGTTATGGTTGTGAGTGAGGACAGTCCTTCAGTGTGAGTTATGTTTGGATGCTCAGAATCTGGAACAATGTCTGAGTTTAATTATTAGGGTATAATGTTGGATGCAGAAGGGAACGAATGACAGAGTTAGTAGGAAAGTTGGAATGCAGGAAGGTGGCCTGGTGCAATTAAATCAATTGGTGAATGTAAGGAACTAAGTGCCTTTAGTGCGCTAGGGTCTTACATGACAGTATATTGTTACCTGTAATATATAGTAGATGAACTATGGTCTGGAATAAAAATATAGATCTAAATTCAATGTTGTCAGATGGACAAGCTAGGGGCATGCTCTAGGTGTGTAAAAGAATTGATAAACATGAGGAATTGAAACATATTCAGAGAGTTGTGGTGGTGTAAGTAAAGGGGAAACGAGAGAAATCAAATGAAAGTATGGTGAGATGGTTTGGGTCAGTGAAAGGATGGAAATGAAGTCGGTTTTAAGGCAGATGTATAGTGGCTGAGTGGGTGTTGGAAAACGGACGTGCGGAAGATCGAAGACAAAAGTGGATTGAGTCAGTATAAGGCGAATGGCTGAAGGAGTAAAAATTGTGAGTCTTTGGGCATAAGCGAGAAAAAGGTGCATTAATAAGAGAAATGCGGGTTTTGGGAGGGGTAATGGTGTTGGCAATCACCTGGGACAAGGAATGAACCGCTTACACTGACGATTTACCAATAAATAGTGCTTCGCAGTCCTGTGAAGCTATAGGGTGGATTTTCTGACTGCGAACGTCCTTTACTAATTAGGAAAGAGTGGGTAATGGCTGGCTTCTATTCGTGACTGTTTGTCATATTCTTCTACTGTTTTTGCTTTTCTGATGCTTGTTACGTGCACGCTTAACCGTGACTCTAAGTCTTGGGAGATAAAAGGTAATGAAGTAATATACTATAAAAATATATATATATTATATATATAATATAATATAGATAATAATTAGTATATAATATATATATATATATATTATATTATATATATATATATTAGATATATATATAATATATACCCGTGATACTATATATTATAATATATATATATATATATATATATATATATGTATATATTATTATATATAATATATATTATATATATTATACATAATATATATATAATTTAAGTATATATAATTATATTTTTATATACTCGATAGGCAGATTTATATGTAGAGTGTTTGTGAGAACAAGAAAAAAATTAGCTATATAGTATAACCAACATATATGTGTGGTCAGGTTATTACTGATACTCCCACCAATCAAATTCAATGATGAACACATTGACAACACACCATAAGTGTCTGTCAGTCCCATTCTTCGGGAGGATCACACAAACCTGACCCAACTCCCACAAAAAACAACATCAAATTCGGTGTAATAAGAATAAAACAAAGGATGGAACTCTCTCCCGGGTGGGTTTTGTATTGTTCTTGTTTTGGCCAGATGTCATATTTATTGTTGAGACATATATAGAGAAGGCGTGTGAAAAGTTCAGATTCCAGACGCCACAAGTAACAAACACCTAATACTCAAGGGATATATCTCCTAACTATTTATCCTTATTCGAGCTCAGCTTTGACATGTAGTTCATAACTATAAACGTTTTGTTACCATACATCGACCATTATAATAATTCCATACAGTACCTAGCCACGGGAAGAAACACACAACCCATATCATCACACCTTATCTGTGTTTAAGAGGGAAGGATATTGAATCAGAATCTAGAGGTCTTAAAACAGAGAATCCAACGATATATAGATACACACAATAAACTGCAAAAGTTAATTCAAATAATATCCCGCGAAGCCTTCAGTATGATCAACTAAACAATTAGACCGGGAGTAACTATACATACTAACCACTAACCAACCTCGCCTGCTTTAGGAAATTAATAACTCGCTAAAATTACAAATTCTATATATATATATAATTGAAAAACTAACATTTATTACATATAGAAGCTTTCCAAATGGGTATAATATTAGTATCGTTTATATACATATATGTATAATATATATATTTATAAGAAAAAATTTAATTAATTGAATTGATATGAGTGTGGCTTTATTGCCCTTAGATGCGGATGATTTGAAAGAAATCGAAAAATGGAAGGTGAATGTGATGATATAATTTAATTGATAATTATAATATATGAATGAATGACTGAAGAAGGAGGCTAACCTAGAATCATTACTCGAAGATGATTATGCATAATAATAATATAACAATAATAATAAGAATGGAGACTGATAAGTATAGGAAATTAGAGCAACATAAATAAGACTCAGCTAATTGATAATATAATAATAATAATGTATTTATATATAAAAAGTTAATAAACAAGAGTCGAAATTGATCAACAGACGACTCCCTATCTGATTTTATACTTATTTTTACATAAAAAAAACTGTTATGGAATCTTTAGTCAAAGTCGATTTTAAAATCAATGTCTATAATCGATTTGGATAGAAAAGTTAACAAAGAATCAGTTAACTCAGCTAAAGTAGAAAAATTCTCTTTCAAATTCCTTTACTGATTATACCGATTGGCGAGGTCCATTCTTGTGATGGTGAGAATTAATGAAGCATAGTTGTTGGACCCTTAAGAACAGCCTTTGTGATCTCCAATTTGTTTTGATGCGGCTGGCGAAATCCAATCTGCACACAGGACGGGACCTTTAGAAAAGACAAAAAAAAATTAAGCGTTCAAGAAGAAGGTCCCTAAAACTCTAGATTCTCCAACACTCTGCCTCCTTTTGAGAACCAGCTTCTAAGAGGTGGTGTGTATCTTAAGGCTTCTTCAGATATACTTATCAATAGATTACTTTGATCCCCATAGGGATGTTCTTCGTTCTTGTATGGGGTACGCATCAAACATTTTGTTTTGTTTGATAAGGTAAAGTCTAGTGCTTTTATACTTATCAACTTTCTTCAATCTCTTTCTGGTCGTCAGACTGTTGCATCACTATCCTTATACTATCGTTATAAACAAATAATATAACTTTTTAGTACCCTTTAATAAGGGACAACGGGTTTGTCCCTGGTGATCTCTTGTTCAGACAATCCTTGTTACTGATGTATGGTTTTTCCTTTGTTTTTTTTTATTTTCGTCTTTACTGTGTCTTGTTTATTTGCTTGATTTATGTTTTATTACTTTGTTTATTATCTTCTTCCACACTTTCTTTTGTATATCTTTATTCTGTTAGTTTATCTGTTGGGATGGGGAGATGGAACATAGGTGAAATCTGCTTCATTCCTCCCCACCCGTCAATTCCAGTATTGACGCACATGATTTGGCTTTATCACCCCTGGCTTTTTATTCACCATTTATCATCATCTGGGCAGTTTTTTCATCATTTTTTTCTTTTATCCTTTTATCCATAAAAA
Organism: Trachelipus rathkii; assembly: GCA_015478945.1. Lineage (NCBI taxonomy): Eukaryota > Metazoa > Arthropoda > Malacostraca > Isopoda > Trachelipodidae > Trachelipus > Trachelipus rathkii. Next base: position 10,728 of record JABUQX010063264.1, read on the forward strand.
ACAATGTTTTCATCTCCTTTTTATTCATCAAAAAAAATATTCTTGTGTTTTACTCCTCTCATGAGGAAATCAAAAAAAATAAACATCAACTAAATTTTCTTTTTCCAAAAAAATAAAACTTTCTTTTGTTAAAACCTGACGAGTAGACCGAAGGTCTACTCGTTCAACATCTGTTGAATTACTTCTTTCACCTCATCCAGGGAAAGAGCTGGGCCAAAGGCCGACAGGTACCCTTGCGAGTGTACAAGGAAGTCCTGCAATCTTCCCTTTAAAACTGTTTTTGCCTCCCTCATTCCAACAAGAGACCCTTCAGTGACCCTTGGTCTAGGCATTTCAGACGCAGGACGTTGTGCTCTGGGTTCTTCGGGCCTCGGATATGGGGTTGTTCTTACCCTCCGGCGAACGACGGACCGACTACGTCGCTCCACCACCACATCCGCCGTTCCCGTTTCACCTAAGGTGCGAGGGTCGATATCCCCGAATCGTATTGGGGAATATCTTGTTTGACGAGGGGTTGATGTCACCACCTCCTCTTCTGCCGAGATGACGGAGCTGAGCAAAACCGGCGGTTCAGGTATGGCTCGGCCCGCCACTGATGAATTCGTTGATGGTATCGCGGATGGCGAGGATCGATCATGTCTACTTGGCTCTTCCTCTCCACTTATCTCACTCAAAATCACCATATCCTCTAAAGGAGTTCTGATCCTTTCAACATCCGGTGAAGTTGCCAACAGAGCCACCGGTGTTGGTTAAGGAGTCGCGGTTGAGGCCGAAGCTGAGGCTAGTGTAGGGGCTGCAACTGGAGCTGGCGCGGGTGCTACTCTTGAAGATGGTACTGGTGCTGGTGCTGGTGCTGCAGCTGAAGCTGATGCTGACATGAGTGCTATACCAGCCAACCTCAATTGCTCCCCAAAAACCCCGGCCCCTCTCATTCTCTTAAAAAACTTCTGACTGAGGGCATGAGTGGGATGCATTCCATCCCTCAGAAAACTCCGTTTCCCCAGAGCATGTATCTCCCCTCCTAAAAACAATTTTGTCTTCTCCTTCTGTCCCCACATCTCGGTGACAGCGTACATTACAGGATATGATGTCTTTCTGTACCACTGCACTTCCTGCGTCCTTAGTTGTTTAATATGCTCATGCATCCGCCTGGCTTGTAAACTCAGGAGATGGTCGGAATACTCAACAGCTTTGTTATAAACTTCCTGTATACGCTGGGGATATTTCCGCACCAGCTGTCTGTTGTATTCCACCAAGTCTAGGAATGGGGGAATAGCCAATATTACTTCCATATGTGGATTCAACCTCTCACATCTCCTCGAGAATCGCGAAAAGCGCTGCGCAAAATCGCCGATCTGAAATCCCTTTGGAGACTCACGTGACCTTCCCTTTGAGTTTCCTTTCGTTTATTTCCAGCTGTAGCTCTTGGTCTCCAAACCATCCATTCCCGTATAAAATCGTTCATCAAAGGAAAATGTTCCGTCTCTTTATATACGAGTTTGAGCATGACTGTCCGTCCTTTCTGTTCTCTCTATATCTTCCGAAAATATTGACTCTTTAAGATTCTTGGCTAAAAATATTTTTCAGTTCCCACTCTCTTTCTTCCTCTTCCTTCTGTAAAGGAAATTATTAATGTACATCTCTGACCTGTAAAGTCTTTTTTAGTTTATTATTAACTTTTTTATTTATTTTTTTTAAAAAGTTCACACCTCATGGATATTGCCCTATTCTAGAAGGGTCATTGCCCTATTTTAAGACGGGGATTGCCCTATTTTAGGATGGGGATTGCCCTACTCAAGGAGTGAAGCTGTAAGATGAATAACTTTCCTCCGATCTTCAACGTCAACTTTAAATTCCTTCTCCTCAGCGAATAAATAATTGAATAAAGAAATATATAAATTAATTAACAGTGTTTTCATATCTCTTAATTAGTCCATTGTTTTCTATGACACACTCAACGTTTCAAGTCTGCATAAAGAATTCGTCTTCTTTTTTTCCGTTTCAAACGTTTTCTTACTTCTCCGAATCTGTTCCCGACAACACAGTTCCACAAAACCACTTCCTTACTTTATTATTATTATTATTATTATTATTATTCATTATATTCAATTATTATATTATTATTCATTATCTTATTATTTACATTATCATTATATTATATTATTATTTGATTATTATATAATATTATTATTATTATATTATTATCATATTATTAATTAAAAACATTAAATCTTTTGCTATCATTCAAAGTTCGTACATACGATAGCACTAAATTCCTACTCAAGCAGATTGATTATTTATAATTATTATTATTATTATTGGTATCATTATGTATTGTACTTTTGATACAATTGATATTACTATCAGCAATTAAGGGGCTTTATTAATGTTGCTATTTGAAATATATTTTTTGTCGTTATCATTATGAATGATAAAGAAAGCTCAGGTATTTGTTGCTTCTAGGTGATTCCATGAAGGACCTACACAGTGTCTTGCAATTTAGTCACTGTTAGACCAATTTCGGTAGTAAGAAATTAATATTGTATAGCTGCTTTTTCAAGGTTATTTGATATTGTATAAATATATAATGTAAAATATATAATGTAAAACCTGTGTGTATCTATTCCATGCTAGACCTGGGTGTATCTATTATTATAAAATATTTAGCTTGTATTTACTATAGCCTGAATAAAAATTTATAAATTGAATAATTATTACTATTATTATTATTATTATTATTATTATTATCATTATTATTATTATTATTAATATTCATTATTATTATTATTATTATTATTTATTCCATTATTATTATTATTATTATTATTATTATTATTATTATTATTATTATTATATTAATTTTGATACAAATAAGTAAGATAGACAATTAATTTTTTTGAATTGATAAGCATTTCAGATATTAATTCTTCTTTCCTGATATTTTTTTTTATTTTTGTTCCGTTTCAGAACGATGGTAAAGGCGTTGCAGGTATGTTCGCCTTTCTTGGTGCAAACTTCCTAATAGTGTAACATGCGTTGAGATTGGTAAACGCTCCATTGGTGTTGCAGGTATGTTCGCCTTCTTTAACTTCAATAGTGAACATAAATGACATTTCTCAATATCCATCAAAGTTTGCTTCTTATTTACGTAATCATTATCTATATGCATTCACCATTTGTAATAATAATAAATAATAAATAATAATAATAATAAAATATATATATCATTTAATTAATAATAATAATAATAATAATAATAATAATAATAATAATAATAATAATAATAATAATAATAATAATAATAATAATAATAATAATAATAATAATAATAATGTTGATACTCTTATACTTGTTTACAAATATTCACACAAAAAGATTTCTTTCCATTTAGATATTTACTAATATATGCTTATGAACTTTTTGTAGTTATTCATAATTAATAATATTTATTATTGATAACTTCATTATGAGCTGGGATTAAACTTTGTGTTTTAATAAGTGTGAGAGGAAAATTGTTCTAAGTACATAATCTCAACGTCATTGTAGTCTGCCAAATCAATAGTCATATTTCTTCCTTCGCTCAAAGTTTAAACTTTTTACTTATTTCTATCTAAATGTAATAAATTTCTCGTTGATGGCTAAACACTCTAATTTCCTCCGAGATTTTTTTTCATGATAATAGATTCTCTATATCATTTTATTCTTCCCGAATATACGAAGAGTAACCTATATATACTTAATAATTTATATATCATATATTATATTCCTAGAGTTATATATATAGATAATTCGATATATAAATGTCTATAATCATATCTATTTATATCCTTACCTTATATACTACTATTATCTATATTTATTTGGTGAGTGAGTTCAAAATATATTTGACCTAGTAATTCCGCGCTATTATATTATATATAACCATTCATTAATTCCTTTCGCATATCAATATATACTATGTTACTCAATTGAATTACCTCTATATTACACCGATAGGATATCTGCGACCCTAAGTATAATAATATATCAATTATATATATTATATATACTCTTCTCATACATCTTCCCTAGAGGGTGAGTTGTCTATTTAGGTTTAGTCTCCAATAAGGGATATATTAATCCTCCTATATATATCCAATACAATTTTTCCTGCCCGAGAATGTGGAAATATACTCCTTCATAGTTATTCCTAATATTTCTCATTTCTCATATAAACTATATAGCCCTCTTCTATTCTAAGGCCATACGCTATAAGTTCACCTCATATTAATTATAGTTTAAATAGATCTTTCTCCATGAAATTAGCTAAAAGTAGATAGTGGTTGTGACGTTGACGAACTATTCCTCAGTGTGAAGGTTGTTAGGATGGTTGAGCAGCTGGAGCAAAGGTTCTGTGAGTTTAAACTCTCGAGAGAGGTTATAATTGTGTTGATGAGAATGTGGAGAATGGAATCGAATTGCATGAGTTTGTAGTTAGGACAAGTTCCGCTGAAAGGCAGGAAGTGTTTTGCGGGTGCAATTAATATCTTAGTTGATGCTAAAAGGGACTACCTCTTGTGAGTGACAGCTGATTGTCTTACTTGGATGATGCACACGCCTCTAGATATGCTAACTCCACTGTAGTATATTTCTGTCATGTATGAGAATCTTGTTTAATTTGAGTCTCGAAATCTCTCGATCTAAAGTTCGGCTAATGTGTTCAGTACTGGGAAACCCTCTTAGGTGGCGACATGCCTAAAGGTGTGAGAAAATTAAATAATAAATAAAGTAAAAACATGAATACGTATTAGAGAGTTGAGTTTTGTGAAGAAACGATTTCATCAGAGAATTAAATGGAAAAATAAATAATGAAACTATGTTGAAATGGTTTGGTCACGTGACATTTTAGAGCAACTTTAATGAAATTGATAGATCAGGTTAGGTAAGCGGAATGTATATAGTTGGATGAGTGTTGTTGGGATCGACCGCTTGGGAGACCGAAGAGGAAAGGTGGATTGAGTTTCTCGGTTAACGGAATGTTTCTGGAGGAGAGAAATAAGATTTTGGCAGAGGCGAGAAATGAAGGGTAGTCCATGGGATAGGAAGAGAATGGCGGTGGTTATTGTCCAGTCGTGTGGACCGAGCGCATGGGTTGTGGGCCCACTGGGGCCAAGGAGGCATGAAGCTACTCCATACATTGTTACGTAACCTACATTTCCATATGAGAGGGATCACGTCGCCGTATCGATGCAATCTCAAACCGGGAATATAATTATTATTTAGACCAAGCAGAACCCCTTTGGGGGCTGCTTTAGGGGGCCCAGTGAAAGCCTTTAGGGGTCGGATTCTTTCTCCTCCCTGTGATCGAGCGTTTCTGCACCATAGATTAAATGTATACAGAAGTGGTGTTTTAGGCTCTGGTAAGGCTGCGGCTCAGTGTGCTTTATGGAGCGATTTTCCCAGTAATACTCCTCTCTGCTTATCCTTTTTGCGATGCTGAGTGTAGCGAGCTTCCTAACTCCAATCGTGGAGAATAAATAAGAGGCATAAGTAAAGAAACTTCAAAGAACTATATCCACATACATTAATATAACTAATCAAAACATGTATTTAGCCTATATTACTTATATATATAACAATTAGTTAAACTCTAAAATCCTATAATAATAATATGTTAAAATACTCAATTATAAAAATAATTTTAATTCTCCTAATAGTCTTCTAATAGTATACGACACATAAGTACTTGACACCTCAGCATGTTACTATATTTTACTTTCAGATGTAATAATATATTGTAGATTATATATATATATTATATTTGTATGGTATATATATATATATATATATATATATATATATTATATACCAGGTACTACGATTATTTATAGAAATAACTTTAGGTCTCGTATCACTCATAAATATTTATGATCTCTATATAGTGTTATATATTAGTATAAAAATAATATATAATATATTTACTCCTATAACATATAGTAATATATATAGCTCATGATTATTTAGTAATAAGTAGTACTTTTTATTAAATTGCTATAAAAGTCTTTAATGAAAATATTTACCCAATTTTTTAGTATATATATAGCGCGAATCTACTCCTTTTAATAGATACTTGACATAATAGTAGTTAATAACTTCACATATTATTTAACGTGTAAAGCCTGGTTATTTGCTTTTACGATCTGAGTATAAACTATTATTAATTATTATTATAAGACAACGTCGTAATCACATAACAATTGAATATAAAAATATAAAATAATTACTATATATATATAGTATATATAGTATATATACTATATATATATATATATAGGATATAATATATTAATTTTACCATTAACTCTCAATATAATAATAATGATATAATCATTATAATAAATATTATTATGTTTACTATAGGGAAATAATATAATTAATACATTAAATGATATTTATTATTAAAGTATACTACAATTATGTTATATTATATATATATATTTATGTATCACTTTGAAAATTAAATTATACTATTTTAGATGCTAATGACTTATCAAGAAAATATCGATAAATGATGAATTTTTTTTTTAAAATTCTAAATTCTAACGTAGTTTACTATTTTTAATCTTATAATATATTTATATTATAATATATATTATATATATTTTATATATCATTATAATATACTTTAAAAATTATTCTATTTATGTCTATTTGAAAATTAAAGAACCTTTTAGATGCTTCTTCTTATCATTATAATGATATTTTAGAAAATTAAAAAATATTAATATTTAATATTTTTGCTTATATTATAATATATATATAATTAATATATATTTATATATATTATATAAATATATAGTTGAAAGCACCAAAATAAGTCTGGGGTTGATATATTACTTAATTAAATATTATTTATTTAATATATATATTATCTTATCTAAATCAAACAATCTTCCTTTTTTCACCATTTAATAGCAATATATTAGCAATTATATTCACTTTAACAGTAAAAGTGGTCAATTTACCCTTATTTATCTTTATGCTTTCCAAAGAAGTAGATTCTGAAAAAAAATTTGTAAGACATTTAAATTCAAATTTAATTTATACAGAATTGTAATAATAGTTATATATATTATATATATAGTTAATACGCATTGTTACTGGTGGATGTGTATGTCTCAATTTTTTTTATTTTAAAAAATATGGATTATTATGTTTACTGGAGTATAGCTTATCTTCATAATGATCATAGTGAATATTTTTCTAAGTGTACATGTTTTAATTAAGTACATAATAGATAGAAATAAATAAAGATAAAATAAAAAAAAATTAGTAAATTAGATCTTAAAATAATAACAGCGTGAAACTTTGTGCTATATTTTTTGTTACTTTTGTAATTTTTTAGTACATATATAATTTTTATTGTATATCTAAAATGTTTTAGCAAATTATTCTCTTGCGAAATGAAAATTTTCTAATTTTTTTAAGTGTAGGCAAAGGTTATATGTTAATTTAATTAATGGTAGGTTGGGTGATACTTGCTCATAATTTAGATATTCATAGTGATATATTATACATGAAGGTAGTATAATATCTAAGGGGGATATAAGGGTTAATCAATAGACCATAAATTAGTAGTATAATTATATGATTAATTTAATTTGAAAGGTCACTCTTATTACGTTAG
>JABUQX010063265.1:0-12500 GCA_015478945.1 Trachelipus rathkii
TTGCGCCAATCATGCACAACCGAAATAGAGGCGCATTTGCGCAGCTTTGCAGACGTCAGAAAAATCGTGCAGTTTCAATAAGGCATAGAAAGATTTTCGCGTGACTTAATTGCGCGACCTTTTGAAAAACTGAAAATATGTATAGTGTTTCGAAAAATACCTTTCGTCGTCATTTTTTTATTTCAAGAGTCATCAAATTGAAGTGTTAACTTTTGGTCTAACTAGTAATCATTTAATCAAATTAAAAGTTAATTTGATACGACTATATATTTTCGATTTATTTCACCAAGTGACTTGGATAAAATTTTCCTTTGTTGCTGCCCTAAAAATAGCTAAGCTTAAATTATTCACCAAAAGCAGAACCGATGCTCGTTAAGCAGAACTCTTTTGAATTTATTATAGTTTTTATGAATTTGAGTAAGTGAGTCTAATTTTAAAATTTTTATAATAATATTGTGGTAATCTTTATAAAAGCTAACTAGTCTTAATGGTATTATGAAAGGTTACGAAAGTACTAATTGAAACACTGTAACTTATTAGACACTTAAAACTAATTTAAATTTAAATTCCATATGATCATAATTTTACTGAAATTATTACATCATCATTATGGAGCTATACTACTAGAGAATATTTACTATGCAATTAATGATTATTGATTGATTAATGATTAATAATGATTTGTTAATGATTATTTAATTTATTTTATATTTATTATTTAATGATTATTAAAATTTGATAAATAATATGATTAATATCTGATAGTGAATTATTTATATTATTTTAGTAAGCCTCTTAAATTTTAGAATAAACTCATCCTAATTTGCTTAATATTTGCTATCTAGCTATAAGAAAGATTATAAATATTTGGTGAGCGCATTTACTGCGCACAATGACCCTCTGTTTATAAGCATGAGAAATTACTCCATATTGAGAGGGTTCAATTATAATGTTATTTGACCTGTTGCCAATAACTCCTATAATCATAATAAAACTGGGGTAACTGAACTACTATTATTTATATTATCTCACTATCTTTTTAGTTTATAAACAATATAGACCGCTATTACGCAAATTTTCATCATGACTTGTTTTAACACAACTACTATCACTTAAGTTTCAAAAACATTCTCTAAATGGATCGTTTTGGCGAGCAAAACTCCTAGGCCCAACAGTAGTCAAGCAGAGTATCTTCTTGGCAAATCTCCACTATCAGATCCAGCATACCTGTGGTACCAGTCCTCCCAATCGGTCGACTTTGAAAGTGGATGTACTTTAGGACCAGGAAGGGGAAAACTTGCTCCAAGAAAACTCAATCTCTTGAGGAAGTGGCTTAGTGAGGCCGGCAATCAGCTTTAGCAGGACGTAAATGAAGTTGAAAAGGCCATTGAAAGTCCCTTGAACGTATATGACTGTGATTATCAGTCATGAATACTTGTGATTAATTTTAACGATTAAGGTGATTAACTGAATAAATATATTTGAAAAACAGCTGAAAGTTTGACTGTTTGGTTGTCAATGATAATAAGAATACAACGCACTTAAATCCTCATTCTCATTTTTCAGACTTTTTCTATCATCGATTTTTCAAGATATGGTAAGACAGCAGGTTAGAAGGATGGCATTAACAATGAGGAAGTTTGTTTTCGGATAGGGAAGGCTACAGTCGCAAATCGCCAACAAATCTGTGGCAATTGTGAAATGCAGTTATCTCCCACACAACTCCTACCATATCCTAAATCATGGTCTCAAGAAACATTAGAGAATTGTAAGTGCGTACAAATATATGAGTATTTGTTAAATTTTTATGTCAATTGAAGTATTCATCATATATTATAACTTCTGAAGTTCAGTTGTATATAATATGCTCATTTTTATCAGGACAGGTAATTTAGTGGTTACGTTAAGTAGTTAAATAGCCTAGTTTTAAAGTAAATAGAACTGAAAAATAATCTGATATTAAAGACTGAACTTGACAGAACGTAATAAGCAACCTGTTATTTAACTTTGTTTACATTAATAAACAATAATTTTTATGTAATTACAATTTTATAACATAATACTCAAGTCTCCATTAAACAGATGCACAAGGCTATGTTTAAGGTAACTTGAAATGCAGCCATAGAGGGAACTGAGTATGGAGGAGGTTGTCCACTCGTTCAAGGTTCAAGGAGCAGTAACTTGCCCTAAAGAGGCCGCCAGCTGAGGCCTCGAGGAGAGCTTCACAAAGAAAAATAAGATGAGCAATGAGCCAAGGGGCAATGTTTAATGTTTCAAGAGTTATATAATAGAATTTATAATTGTTACGTTTTTTGTTGCTAACTATTTGAATAAACCAAGTCTGATCAACACAAAGATTTAAATAGGCCTTTTGTAATATATAAAATTTGTGTCCATGTTCCCTTACTTTATTATATACTCTATACATACACTAGTTTGTTAAGTAGTTATGATTGCCGCCTCTAAGCAATGACCGACAAATCGGCATTTAGTGAGTTTAAGTTGGAGCCTCTAGACTTTCAACCTCCTCTAGGCAGAACGTTGAAGCAGAAAACTGAACAAAGGATTTTCGGATAAATGATCAAGGGGAACCTTATTATACATCTAAAGTCAAAAAACCGATCAACAACTGGCCGGACTTTTCCTGGACAGCTCATAAAGGGCTTTTTTTTTAAGTGAATGACTGTCCATTATTGGCAACAACCTTCATCGAAAAAAAGCTAACGTTAGGCGTCGATAGCTGAGTTAAAAAATTATTCCTTCTGAAATTGACAGGTTGAAGAATACTTTATATATATATATATATCATATTATATATATATATTACTATATATATATATAGTATATAATATATTATATATATATATAATATAATTATATTTATATATATATATATTATATATATATATAATATCTATATTATATATATATATATATAGTATATATATATATATATATATATTAATATATATATATATTAATATATATATATATAATATATATATATAATTATATATACTATATAGTGAACCATATGATTGTAAGTTGCCGTACGATCGATTTTAGCACTAACTTTTATATATTGATATTATTTTAAGGTGAACAATATTATATGTGTACAATATTAATAAAATAATTTAATAATAAAATATGCTTTTTATATTTTCCGATTTAATCGTATAAAAAAAAACGAGGAATAAAAATTTAGTATAACAAAATGGTTTAGAATGTTAAAAGTGCATTATATTTTAGTATTTAAATTCATGTTCATAATTGAAGATTTTTGTAATAACATAAATTTGAAAAATACTTGTAGAAAGTCACTAATCTAATCTAAGGGAAACTCAAAAAAGTCACATTGAGCAGGAAAAGTAAACAACGATGAATACATAAAAAATCTAAAACAGAAAATTCAGGATGAACACCCAGCCTATCAGGGAACGTGCTTCAATTACCCCCACTACATACTTATCCTGTAAAGTTGGTGACACCAAGTTGTTTTATCAGTTTAACTGAAAATATTACTACACACAAAACGCCGCTATCTGTCATTATGCCAGTTGAAACAGAAAGACAATAAGAAGAAAACTAAGACGAACTACATAAATATCAATCTTTTGAAGTGGGAGGAAAACCCAAAAAGATAACTCCTAGCCCTCCTCCACTGTTATCAATTGTGAACTGCTGGAAAGAAACACTCTCTAACGACGCATTCAGATCACTAGCTAACAGTGAAGAACGGGAGCTTCAGTCACATCGTTTTATTCCAGGATCTACTAAAACCTCAGTCCTAAACGGTGGCTATTTTCAGTCGACTGCGACCATATTCAAAATGTCAAAACATATTTAATTACCTTTAAGCCAACTACAGACCCAAGTGAAAAACGAATATTAGTCACGCCGTATTCCCAGGTCTAACCAACCTCGGTTTTTAACGTGACTTATTTGCTGTCAACCACTAACAACAATATCAAGAAATCCATTGATGCCTCCTGATGTTTCCGATGCCCTTGATGTATTCCCGATGTCAACTTTGTCCACTGATGTCTGTATGATGTTTTCAACCCATAGAAACCTCCACGCCGAGCACACTGTGTAAATAAGCCACTCCCGTTGTTTTGGCTGGGAAGTGATAATATGAACATATTGATTTTGTAAAATTGCCACGATCTTTTAAGCGTAATTTTATATATTCGATTATAATTTAAGGTGCAATATTATGTGCGGAACATATTATAAAAATAAGTCTAATAATAAAATTTTTTAATATTTTGCGATTTTAATGTATTAAAATAAAAAAAATAACTATAAAATTTGTTACAAAATGTTTAAATGTAAAGTATGTATTATATTTTGCATGTTAATTCAATGTTACATAATTAAAGATTTTTTTGTATTAACATGAATTGGAAAAAATAATGTGGAAGTAAAATATAATCCACGAGAAATAAAAAAAGTCTCATTGAGAACAGTCATTTTAATCTATAAAACCAAACTGAAAGAACAAGTGCCAAACGATGAAAAAGGACAAAATCTGAAACAGAAAAAGACCTCAGCCTCCTGTGAAACGTCTTCAATTAACCCACGACAAATATATATATATATATATATTATACTATATATTATATATATATAATATATAATATTATAATACTTATATATATATATATATATATACTAATATATATTATATATATATATATATATATATTTATCTTATTAAAAACAAGAAATATATATATATCTTCATATAAATATTATATATTATATATATTATAAAGGAAAATCTGACCAAGAAAAACTGAGCCTCCTGTTGAACGCTCAATTAACACACGACCAGAATATATATCATATATAAATATATTATTATATAATAATATAATTATTATATATAATATATTATAATACTAAATTATATATATATATGATATATAATATTTATATATATATAATATATATATATAATATATATATATATATATATTATATATATTATGGTGTCTCAAAAAAATGTACTAAAACATTGACTATTGTTTTTTATTTCTTTTCAGGTGTAATACTGGTAACAGAAATGACAGGAGATCAACTTTAAGCTTTGATGAGAGAAAGTTTGTCCTTTAAAAGATGCTTATTGGACAAACCGGAAACAGCCACGGAAAGTGCACCAAGACGGTTCAGAAGGGAGTGCGCATAAACCACCACCAACTGCAGCCGGAACAAATGCCGCATCACACGAGAGAAAATTGAAAGCCAGATGGAACCTGCTCACAACGTCCCAACAGAAACGTTTTTTGGACGACCACCGGACATCCATCAACCCTGCAAAGGAAGAGCAGGTACAGGGAAAACTCCATCCGATCCCCTCACATGAACTCTCTACGACAAACGGCTCGGGAGACACATATCTCAAAAGATAGCGTCCATCGTATCTTGAAGCGGTCTTACGCTGGAATGGATACATACCCAAGTTCTAACTCCATGCTCAATTGTAGATCGAATCCGGACCGGAGACTTTCAATTTGGTGAATGGTAACCGGCCAAATGTGCAGAAATGTAGGGTTTCACACAAAATTGTCTGGCAGCACATGAGGCCACCTTAAATTAAATGGTTCGATAATCAAAATAATTGTACTTACGGTCCTGTTAAAATCTCCATGTTAAAAGCTGAACACTATTTTAAACTAACCAGGGGTAACTGTGTGGTGTGGAATTTCAAGATTGGGCATCATGGGACAGTTCTTTTTTAACAAGAGCGGTCGAGTGGGACAGGTACACACCTTCTGCTTGCCGGAGTCCGTCCGGTCTAACACATTGACGACGATGTTTAGTGATAATGACGTGATTTAATTTCAGCAAGATGGAAAGCACTCCCCCACTACCATCGCGATGTAAGAGCTCACCTCGATGCAGCATTTCCAAACACGATGGATTTGGGATGAAGGGGTGGTATTTGAATACGCCTGCGCGTTCCTCCAGAATCTCACGCTAATGGAACTTCTTTTACTAGGGATAACCTCAAGACAGAGTTTTATTCGCTTCAAAACCAATAACTGATAATGCATTGAAATCTGGAAATCGAAGAACCAATGTCGCGACATTCCAAATGAACTGTTTCATTTCGTGTCGTTTTCGACTCCATTGGTTCGCGTTTTCAGCTGTGTCTGGACAATGGCGGTCAATCATTTTGAACATTTGCGAACATGATTCTTTAAATACATGTATGTTTTGATTCAAGCCTTTAAACTTGTCACTATGTTCGTAAATAAAGTTTGTATAGTCTTTCAAAGTGTTAGTAACATTATTTTTACGACATCCTATATAATATATAATATATTTATATATATATATTATATATATATATATTATATATATATATACTATATATATATGATATATATATATATATATATATATATATAATATATATTTATTTAATCTAATTAATTGATTTTTAGAGAGTCAACAAGCAACTCCTGGTTGAGAATAATGAACGACATAATAAATGCAAGCTTCGGTTTAGCGTGGGAGAAGTCGCAGCAAACTACAACCGGATAACGGACGCAAAAACTACTGTGCGGGATTTCAACGTTGGAACAGAGGAGGTTGGATGAAAATCCTGATTCATAGTTGGGCATGCCAACCAGAAATTCCACAGTAGGCTAGTGGAAGCTGAAACTGAAGGAATCATTGAACTTCCATATCATCACAGCTGTTGGTAGGTATAATTTTGAAAATAGTTTTTCATCAAATTAGTTTAGAAAACTTTGGCAAATTTAATTAATACTGACTTCAGAAACTGAATTCTTTTGTTTTTCAGTACTCATACCCTTAACCTACTTGCAACAGTAAACATAGCTACCGTACATTGCTGGAACCAAGGGAATACGTCCCCTTGGAAGAAGACGGTGGAAAATGTCCAAAATCTTTGGCACCTTCAAAACAGAAGTTCTGTTGCTATCACTTAAATCAAAGAGACGGTAAAAAGAAAGCTGAAGACACCTGTAGTTACCAGGTAAGACTTAGCAAACTATTATAATTTCAATATTAATTTTAACCGATTTGAATTATGACATCCAATAGTAAAAATGTTATTAACTTTAAAACATTGAAATGGCAATCATTTTAGCAGAATCGAACTCCATTCTAACTGCCAGAGGCTTGTTGGAGTTTTAATTCACAAATCATTATTAACCAGGGAAAAGGCGCATCCTCCCCTCAGTTTGAAATGCCACATAAAAAGTAAGACATATATTATTATATATGGTAAATTGTTAATCAATAGAATGTAGGTAACTGTCACTAACTGTTGTGTTAACTTGATAATGGTTTATAACCAGATGCTTAGTTGTAGCCCACTGCAACTGAGTAGATTATAATATAATGGAATAAAACAGTTTTTATGCTTTTATAATGCACCTAGTTTTTGTTGTACAGTTCGCAAGTAATGGTCCAATAGTAGTACAATCAAATATCGAAACAATAGTGAATATTTTAAATCTTTCTTATTTCAGATCTTATCAGATACGAGCAGTGATGGACCCTGTTGCCAACCTATTCTGGAACAAACTCCTGGGAAAAGACATAGCACTACTTGGAATCCCCCTGCCCAGCTCCACCTTTATGAAGTATTCACCTAGAGAAGTTGGAGGGGACGGTGGTATCTCCAGCATGCCATGCCACTTGTTCAAATGCCTTACTGAAGACTTATGACAAGCGGTTCTCATATTTTAGAGTGACATGAAGAGTCCTTAATGGCTACTGCCACCCACCCATTACACCAATTAACGTTCGAGAGCATTGTTTCCCTACATTTTCGGTAAGTTGTCAGGGAGTAATCCGTCCAACCGAATCTTGATCATAGCATCAGGGTCCCCTGAAGTAGAAGAGGAACAGTCATAAACTCGTCATCGTCCAGGAGTCTATTTGAAGTCTCAGATGAAAATAGCCTTCTTATTGGTAGTAAAGAATCAAATTCTGAAGGGAGGCAGTGATGAATTAAGGTTGAGGAGGCTCTTAAAAAAAGCCTGGAAACTGATGAAAAGCAGACCCACACCAAGAATCCCCTCAACAAGGAAAATCTTTACCCTTTCAACATATCAGGCCTTGGGG
This sequence comes from Trachelipus rathkii, assembly GCA_015478945.1. NCBI lineage: Eukaryota > Metazoa > Arthropoda > Malacostraca > Isopoda > Trachelipodidae > Trachelipus > Trachelipus rathkii. The sequence goes on from JABUQX010063265.1 coordinate 8,110, forward strand.
TTCACCTTGTTGTTCGCAAAAGTACAAGATACCCCTCCCTAGTTCTTGATACTGTAGAGCGATAATTTAGTTGCGTGTGTGGGGAAATTTTGAGACTCAAAGGAAGGTCTCCTTAAACTGCTTATTAATTTTATAACAGCTAGTCGTTAATAAAGGAAACTGACATCTCTTTGTCCTTTGAAGATGACATGTGAGGAACCGAAGAGGAAATCTGGAGATTTAGTAATGTTTATTCACTTTTTCATAAAATTATATTAAAAATAAATAAGTTTTTTAAAAAACCTTTTGTTAAGGTGGCGGGTTTTCCTGCATTAATTAATAGCACATTATCGCCGCAAAGCAAGAATAAATTCGCGCATCAACGCAGTAGCGCTAAAAAGTCTGTCCCTCATTTTTGAAGGGTCTAAAAAGTCTCGCAGTCGATCTTTTAGCACTAGCTTTTAATCTCGCGTCGTGCATGTAGAGCCTCGCGCCAACTACCCTCAATAACGTCCGCGCGTCCACTCTGATATATGATAATATATTATAATATATATATATATATATATATATATATATATATATATATATATATATTATATATATATATATATATATAATAATATAATATATATATATATATTATATATATATAATATATATATGTTGAAGAGACGAGAGTATTAAAAAAGGGCGTATGGTAAAAAGTATCTATTGAAATAAAATTGAAAATTATTAAATAAGTTCTGAATTATTTTTGACGATTAAAAACAATTATTACCGCTATTAAAACTAAAGTCTATACAAAAAATCTTTTATATATGAATTCATTTTTTCTTGTTTTTAGCCAGGAGTTTATAACAAGTGGAGCTTAATGAAGTGAAGGTTACCAATTGAGTCATATTCATTGATATGATGATGAGTTGCAAAAATAGACTTCCGGTCGGACTCCATAAAAGGGATTTGAAAACTTACCAAAGAAAAATCATTTTTTTGACTTTAAATAGTTGTATAAATACTCGGATTTATTCAAGATTCTCTTGTTTCCATATTTGGATAACTGATCGTTTTGAAAAGGTCATTTTGCCTCTCCGATATTGGAGACATATATATATATATATATATATATATCATAATATATTATATATATATATATATTATTATAATATTATATATATATATATATAATATATATATATATATATTATATTATATATATATATACATATATATATTTATATATATATAATATATATAATATATCTATATATTATATTAATATATATATATTATATATATATAATATATATATATATATATATGATATATATATATATATATATATATATATATATATAATATATAAATATATATATATATATATAATATATACGTAATATATATATATATATATATATATATATATATAATATATATATATATATATAATATATCTATATATATATCAGTATATATTAGGCATAATATATTTAAATATTAATAAATACACATGTTTAAATACCCTCCCATTATGTAAGTTTCTATATATATATATATATTACATATATATAATAATATCTATATATATATTATATATATATATATATATATATATATATATATATATATATATATATATATATCATATATATATATATATTGCACGACTTTTATGTGCCAGGCTGTGTGTGGGGCGGTGTTCTCACACTTTTAAAAAAAGGAGAATACTTTTGTTGTTTTAATTGTGTCCTTTTTCTGATCCATTATATTTTTATTTTTAATTCGCTGTTAGTGGGGTCAAACCCTTCAATCGCCTGCCTAAGGCTTTAATTAATTATTATTATTATTATTAATTAATTATATTATTATTATTATTTATATTATATATTATTTTATATATATTTATGTTTATTATAATATATTATAGCGAAAAAATAAGATAAAAATTATTTTTATATATAGATATATATATATATATATATATATATATATATATATAATATATATATTAATATATATATATATATTATATATAGTGTATAGTTATATATAATATATATATTATATAATATATATAAATATATATATATAAGTATATATATATATAATATTATATATAATTATAATATATATATATATATAATATATAATATATATAATATACTATTAATAGGGGCCGTAGCCAAAGAAAATAATTTCGGGAGGGAAGGAGGGGTTAATTATAAGAATTTGTGAAACTTATTTGAAAAATAAGAAAGATGTTGTTTATATCAATTTATTGCTTCTTTCTCTCTCAGCAGCAAATAATTATCCACTTCCTCTTGGTTTTTATTTTGTACTACAATGAAGCACTCATAAAAGCCAATTCCTGTTAGTTCCCTCTCCTGTTTGAATTGTGAAGTTTAGGTTTTTGAGCTTTCTGAGATAAAAAAATCTTTCTGGAGTGTACGTGGGTGACTCGGATACAATCTAAGATATTTTAACAATCAAAAATTGTTTAGGAATAAGTTCCTGGACTGCAATTCATTTGAATTGGTCGATTTATAGGTTCTTTTTCCCCCATTTCATTTTCTCACTAAAAGAAACTCGGCGTTAAGAGTTTCAATTGTTCCACCAATGTGGGCAGTATAGATCAAATTCCATTAGAAATTCCTTAATAATGGAATAAAATATTTTACTTAATATTGGTAAGAATTTTCTAGGCTCACCGAACTTACTCCTCAACTATCTCTTGAAAACCATCAAGAAAAGGAATTGCGCATTGAGATTTTTAAAGAATTTTTTGAATAATTTTTGTTTTTTAACACTGACTATGAACACGCGGGGCATTCTCTTTTTGTCATTAACAGAATGCAGAAGTTTTGTTGCAATCTCTTCAAAACTGCTTGAAAATTTTTCCATCGATGTTTCGGGCGAAATCTTTCAATACAAGATCACATTTTCAATATGTATCAAGAGCAGTTGCTATTCTAGGCAATGGGTGGACTGGCAATGTCAAGTATAACGTAATGAAAGAGGAGGGAGAAACAAAGTTAATGTCACAACTAAACTTACAGCAAATTAAGCTCGTTATCTATTGGAGTTTTTTCAAAAGGTTATGGGAAGGCTATTTGAAGAGGTGTCCAATCTCCTGATCCATCTTCTTAGTTCCCGTTAAAGCTTTCAATAATTAACTTTGGAAAATTTCTTTTAAAATTTTCCTCGTAGGGGTCAGGTTTTCCTTTTTTCAACTATCTAATTCACTCCCGAGTCATCTGTTTCCTCTCAAAAGCTAACCCCTGGCGGTTGCATATTCTATCGTTTTCTATAATAGGAACTGGTCCTATTTCTATTTTCACTTATTCCTTTAGCTCTTGAGGAGTCCCGAGCTTACCTAATACATCAGGTATGTTTCTTTTTGTCAAATGTTGAAAACATTCTCTCTACTTAATAACACAACCAAAAGGTAAAAAAAAAATCCCCCCGTTGGATACCGAGATTTACAAGTAGTGAATTTAAATCTTCAATGGTGCCCTTTCCATTTATTGAATGGCTGTGGTGACAAGAGATTTGAAAGCTTCTCATGATTTCCCTTGTTGCAAACTACCTTGAAAATAAACGCGTACTTATGCAAACCTTGTTTCCCACCTTGAGTGTAACAACCCATGGATAACTCCTTAGCCATGTAATTGAAATTTTAATTTTTTTCTTCCGCATATATGAGAAAATTTAATCCTTTCATCTGCGCGTCCAAGCGACTGGTTTAAAAGCTGAAATTTTTCTTCAATAGTTGCTATTTGTATCATGCGATATTTAATTACCTAATCAATTAATATTTATACTTGATAATTAAAGTCCAAATCGTTTACGGTATTTTTTTCTCATCATTTTTGACTGTACATTTAGGGAGATTCTGTTTTTATATCAGTCATTCTTTTTAGTTTCTTTTCTTAAATCCGATATTAACAGAAAGAGCACCATTTATTTGCGATATAATAATATTAAATTGCACCGTATAATTTGATTATTGTTGTTACTATAATATATATATATATTATATATATATATATATATATATATAATATATATTATAATATATATATATATATATATATATATATATATATATTATATATATATATATATATATATAATATATATATATATATATAATTTATAAAACTCTGAATAATTATACTGAAATTTGAACAATAATATTAATAATATCACACTGCACTTATTTTGAAGGTCTCTGAAAGATACCCCTAAGTCCCTTACTCAGCAATGTTTAGAGCAAGTTGATGTTAGCATACCATAGCGGGTAATTTAAATCGGTTTTACGTAACAGGCCTAATATTGTGAGCATAAAGAGTTCTAAAAGACACATATCAATATTTATTTTGGATTATGACTATCAAGGGAAAATTGCATCT
>JABUQX010063265.1:25000-52500 GCA_015478945.1 Trachelipus rathkii
TAAATTAAATGCAGACAAAGCTTTTTCTGTAAGGGGTCGGAGAAAAAAGACTAAGGAGAACCCTCCCAAGCTCAAACCTAACGCAAATCTCTCAAGTGGGATCATTTAAAGCTCAAAATATGAAATACGGGAAGAAAAAGAGTAGAGGGCGAAGAATTCCATAGAGCAAAGAGGGCTAAAAAGAAGGATGCACTACAACTAGCAACCCTTAAGCTATCAATCTCCATAGAAAATTCGCTTTAAAACATGGCCCCCTTTGTGCTGCGAGGACGCTGCAATGGTGTGGAATGCCATTTCATAATTTCGTCGAACATACGCAGTTTTATTACCTATATAGAAAAGGCATAAACGCCAACGCCAACGCCAACGCCAACGCCAAAGCCACGCCATAGAGAAAGAGTGTCAGAAAATTTAAAAAGTAAGAGAGAATTTATTAATTTTTCCCCCATATACTTAACCTTATCCAAAAGCTGGACTGAATGATTTCCCTGAATTGGACAACAGTACTCTATTGTAAGGTGGATAAGAATCTTGTATAGTTAGAATAACTCTCGCAATTACCCCCAGATTCTTTGAGGACACAATAGAAACAGTAATGATTTGAAGTTTTAAAGGTTATTTGCTATTCACTTCCAGAACAAGAATATTTATGATTTCCACAGGTCAATCGAAAGAGACGTCAGAAGAGATAGGAATATTGGGAGCTGCTTTTAAGAGGGAGGGGAAAATTGGGAGCTGTTTTTAAGAGATAGGGGAAAATTGGGAGCTGTTTTTAAGAGGGAGGGGAAAATTGGGAGCTGTTTTTAAGAGGGAGGGGAAAATTGGGAGCTGTTTTTAAGAGGGAGGCGAATATTGGGAGCTGTTTTTAAGAGGGGGGGAAATTAGGAGCAGTTTTTAAGAGGGAAGGAAAGGTGGGAGCTATTTTTAAGAGGGAGAGGAAAATTGGGAGCTATTTTTAAGAGGGAGGGGAAAATTTAGAGCTGTTTTTAAGAGGGAGGGGAAAAGTGGGAGCTGTTTATAAGAGGGAGGGGGAAATTTGGAGCTGCTTTTAAGAGGGAGGGGAAAGTTAGGGGCTTTTTTAAGAGGGAGGGGAAAATTGGAAGCTGTTTTTAAGAGGGAGGGGAAAATTGGGAGCTGTTTTTAAGAGGGAGGGGAAAATTGGGAGCTGCTTTTAAGATGCAGAGAATTTATAACATTATGAGCATCCATTCAATAAGTTTCTTATTGACATATGAAATTGATAAAAAAACTGATCTGAAAGTTTTCAAGTATAATAAATTAGCAATGATATCAAGTTCAATTCTGGCCTTTTTTTTTAAAAAAAAAGAGAAAAACCTATGTGAAAAGTAGAAAAATAAATGCTGAATAGATGATAAAAATATAAATTTTCTAAAAATCAATTAAAATATTGTTATTGGTGGAGGCAACCAAATCAACCACTGTTTTGCGAATTTCATCTGATGTTAATTATTTACTTCCGCTCTCAAATCTAAAATTAACACTATATATATATATATATATATATATATAATTATATTTATTATAATATTAATATATAATATATAATATATATAATTATATAATATATATATATTATATATATATATAGGTATATATAATATATATAATATAATATTATAATATATATATATATATATATATATATATACTATATATATATATATAATATAATATATTATATATATATATATATATATATATTATATATAGTATATATATTATATATATATATATATATATATATATATTATGTTATATATTATATATTATATAATATATATATATATATATATATATCTATATATATATTATATATATATATATATATATAATATATATAATATATATATAATATATATAGTATATATATATATATATTTATTATTATTTTTATTATATTATATTATATTTTTTTTATTTCATTTTATTAATTATATTATTATTTATTATTATTATTATTAATTATTATTATTATTATTTATTATTATTATTACTAAATTATTATTATATTTTATTAATTATTATTTATTAATTTATTAATTATTATTATTATTATTATTATTTTATTATTATTATTATTATATTATTAAATGTAGTAGTATAGTAGTAAAGTAGTGTAAACATGGCTACGAATGAGGAGTTGCGGGCAATAATTTTAATAGTAAGAAAGGAAGCAATATTATCATGACTATTAACAAGAAAACATTTTTATATTTTTCAAATCCATTTAATACAATTTGATTAAAAGTAGTGTTGGCCGACGCACCAGGTGCGGTGCTGTGTGTTGCGGTGCGGTGCGGCGCCCAAATACAATTCCAGTATCCTGGTGCGGTTAAGTAAAAGTATAGAGATACGGTGCGGTGCGGAGGGCGGTGCACCTTGAAACATAGAGGTGATGTGGTGCGACAAAAATAACTTGCGGTGCGGTGCGGTGCGGTCGGTGTTTTGTTGCGATGGATGCGATGGGTGGCGGTGCGCGTGCGGTGCGGTGCGGTGCGGTGCCGGATGCGATGCGAGATACTTGCGGTGCGGTGCGGTGCGGTGCGGTGCGGTGCGGTGCGGTGCGAGATATTCCGGTGCTTGGCCAACCCAAATTAAAAGGAAATATAATTTCAACCCTTTACTTCTTTGCATTCACAATATATGAGAAATGAGGAAATGAAACTGCAACATAAAAGAATAACTTGAATTTCTTCACTAAACCTGTTAAGGAGATTTTAAATATGTTTATTTATAATAAAAAAAAATATTATTTCTCTTTGTTGGTTCGTCGTCAATTTTAAAGTTTATTCGTCTATTTATTAAACCCACACTCTTTAATTGTAACTATTAAAAGTTTATTATTGCAGAATTATTTGATATTTGCCGATTAAAGTTTATTTTTATTAGTTTTATTTATTTATTTTTTCTGTATTATTGGTCTTAAAGTATTCTTTCTTATTTCTTTTCTTTCATATGGAGTTAATTTGTGTGTCATATTTAGCAGTATTTCAAATACATAATAGGGTGTTTTCTTCATTCAGTAATAGCGAACCAGGTGTTTATGTTAACATTTGGTAGAAAGGGTCAGGTCAGGTCAATCTTGCATAAACAACTTGAACGATTATCTCTTGTAAACATTAACATAATCGTAATAAAAAAAAAATTTAGTTAAAATTTCGTTCCTATTAGAGGAGGGGATCGAAACAGCGTTTTCAAAGCCAATCACTCTATCATTACACAAGAGTGTAATCTATAGTAGTGTAATCTACCTCTAGACAGGAGTGCAGATAATTTGCTATAAATCAAATTAAAATATTTATAAATCAAATGTTCGCACCCTATTAGAGAAGTGGACCGAAACAGCGTTTTCAAAGGCATAAGTCAATCACTCTTTCATTACACAGTAGTTTAATCCATAATAATAGTTGTAGTCTACCTCTGCACAGTAGTGGCAAAGTGTGATTCATTACGATGATTCAAATCACTATTTAAAATTTGAAGAGCCCAACAAATTGATATGAAAATAATAATTTTTTTTTGTCTTGCTCTTAAATTAAAGCTTTGATTGAAGACGAGAGAATATTTAATTAAAAGAGAGGATTAAAATTTGAATATTTAATGTAATTTGGAAAACATATAATTGATTAGAAATAGCAGCTAATATTGCATCATAACCACAATTTTTATCAAATTTATGCTAAATATGCTTGTAAGTTGTTTATTGACTTTATATTTATTTTAATATTTTATTGTAAAGTGAATAAAATGAAAATAAAATTTAATATATTAAAATTTAGTTAATTTATTAATGAAGTGATTAGTATATTATAATTTATTTTTCTTTTCAATGATAATTTCTTATAGTATAGCAAAAAATTACGTAAAAAAGAGAAAGAAATATAAAAAAAAATAAAATTATTAGTCCTAACAATCGCCTTTATAAACTGAACTACCCCTTTTGATACTAAAACGAAAACATTTAAAACAAATGAACCTATTTCCAATTTAACATCATCTGTATTTGCACATTCCTATTTAGGAATGTCTTCTATGATCTTAATAATGTTCTTCAAGTCCAGTAGTTTTATTTAGTATGACCATGACCTCAAATTCTTTAACATAAATCAGAAGTCATATCAACATTTCATCAGACATATGCAGATTATAGACATTTCTTCAAATACTCTCGCTGACGTTTCAATCCCTTGTAGATGTTGAAGCTTTTTTCTAACATGTGAGAAGAATTCAAAATAGAAACTCAGCGAATATTCTTTCTATATATAATCTTGTTACCTTTTTAAAGAGTAAAAGGAACAAACTTTTCGTTGTCTCTAGAATCTCGATGAATTTCTATATAAAAGTTTGGAATACTCTGTAAAAGGAAAGGGGTATTTATCCTTATTAAAAAGCATTAGTAATAAAATGGCATATAGTAGATACCTAAGCAAGCAGTATTGATATATACTTATACCGTGTTTCATAACTAAATAAGAATATCGCGTAAGTTTATTTCAAATAGGTTTATCATTTTTTATATTCATATATTTCCACTTAATATCTGTACTTATATTTGTACTATGCAAAGGTATTTAATGTTTTTGATGTTTACTGTAGTCAAAATTTTTACTTAAAGTTTGATGGAGGATCCATGAACCTCCCTTTCCATAGTTGTACTTATTTTTGTGAATAACATTTGTGTTTATATACTTTTACTTATAATTGTACTCATATTTTCACTTATATGTGTTCCTAATGTATTTGAGCCTAATATATGTACTTATATTTGTATTAATATCTTATTTATTTATGTTATATTGAGGTATATATATAAATATACTTATAGTATAATATATTACTAATAATATATAGTATATAAATATATATAATAAATATGTAATATATATAGGTATATAGGTAATATGATAATTAGGTTATATTACATTATAATATATAAGATATACTATATATATATATTATATAATTATATTTATAAGATTTTGGCAAAGCGCAGCTATAATAGATTTGTAATAGGGATGTAATACTAGAATTTATTTATATAGTAATAATCTTTTAAAATATTCATATATTATATATATATAAATATTATTAATATATATATATAAATATATATATATATATATATATATATATAATTAATATAATATTTATATATATATATTATTAAAGTAAAGCAATAACATAAGATAAAATTTATAATAATTAATATTTACTTATATGAAGATTTAATAATATACTCATTTAATAATATATACATCTATATCTCCACACGAATGAAGTTCTCATTAAATAAACACGAATAAAAAATTAATTTTAACATGTAAATAATTCATTTACTCCACAATTAGATTTTAATGCATCTTCATATTTATAATATATAAATATTAATTTGTAAATAGAAACACTGTAAAGCAAATCCTTAATTAAAGCTCTCAAGTTTTAAATAATAAAAAACATCTAAAAGTTTTTTCAATTTTAAAACATGTTGAAATTTTGAAGTTCAAGTTTTTTAAGATCAAAACTTTTTAAATTTTATGGTTCATATAAACTTAATTTGAAATTTAAAGTTAGAACAACACTATTCGTTATTTGTTTAATAAATTCCAAGGTTTAAGGATGCTTAAACTTTAATAAGAATAAAGAATATAATTAATTGAATTATATTATATTAAATTATATTAATTTCTAGTTATATTTTATAAATATTAACATAATAATTATATGAATGATTAATATATTATAATATATGTAGATTAATATAATTAATGGTATTTTTATAATTAGTATTATATAATTTAAATTACTATATATATAAATAGTAATAATATATATATACAGTATAATTGACGAAGAAATAATTTCAACCGCGACAGGACTTGAAACCATCGCAGCAGCGTCGGCCGTTAGGAACATAATGTACAGCTGACGCTCCTATTCACCCACTCAATGCTCCTACATCATCCGTTGGTTTCATTTTTCCCTCAAGAAAAGAAGGAAATATGCAATCATGCAACCAGCGAGGTTACAAGTCTCTTTCGTTTGTCCCTCATATGATTATTCTCAAGCTGTCTTGGAGTGAGAGACTCAAATATTCTCAATTCTTTCTTAAAATTGAACCCAAAGTGCCGGTTTTTTTTTTTTTTTTTTTTTTTGTTGAGAATGTGCCGCATTTTTAATGATTATAAGGAAAATACCAAATCGTGACAGCCACTCAAAACTCTGAGAACCAAACCTGGAGCTTATACTCTCTGAAATTTATTATCTTCCGTGCCTTTCTGTGTTATTTGCCAAAATATCTTAGCTCGCTCCCAAATACATCTAATTATTACCATTACTAAACGTTTTTTTTTTAAAAACAATAACACTAATTAATAACCATCACTATATTATTAACATTATTATTAGCACTTGGGATTGGACGGTACAGGTCACCCTGCAGGATAATACCGATCATACATGGAAAGAGCAAAACGTTAATAGATGTTCCCAATCCATGCTAGTATATTTTGGTTTTGAAGAAGTCCACGGCAGGTCGCTCCGAAAAGAAAACCCCTGCCCCCTTACCGCCTCCTTATCGCCTTTAGTAGATCGTGTGGTCAGCCAGAGAAAATCCATAAGTTTCCAGGGACCAGAGACCCTACTATGATCTGTCCAAATGTAGGTTCCTCTTGGTACAGGTGACATACACATTAATCTCAAATCAGCAATTCATTCTATTTATTGAACTTTCTTTCTCGCACTTAACCACACAACTCCAAAATTTCCTTGGGCCATAATTTATTGATTAAAATACCCAACTTTTTTCCTTGATTAAAAGGGTCGATACCAAGAAATAATATACATCTAATAGAACTAAACTTTACATTTGAATGAAAAAGTAAATTATTTTACTACTTTTTATTATTTTTTAAAAATTAAAATATGGTTAAAATTTTATAAATTCTTTAAATAAAATAATATATATAAAATATATATAATATAATATATATATATATTATATATAATATTAATATTATATATTTTAATATATAATATATATATATACGTATATTTATATATATATATATATTTATATATATTATATTTATATTATATATATATAATATAAATATATTTATATATATATATATATATATATATAATATATTATATATATAAATATATAGTATATATATATATCCATTTATTAATATAAATTTTTTCATTCTATATGAAATTATTCCTTCTTATTTTATGTAAACCGAAAAATGAAAAATAATGTGGATTTTAAAAGCTTTGTTGTAATTTTAGTTTAACAAGGTTGATTGTGCATCACCATGTATTTATTAGCGTTTAGCTTGACTATTTAGTTGTGTTGCTATGAATAATATGAGGAACTCAATATATTAATATAAATATATAAAGTAATGTAGGCAAGCACTCCCAGATATTAGGGGAATCCCATGTTCTAGGCTATCACCAGTAGGGGTTCCCAAGCACTCTTCTGATGTATTTTATAAATATATATAATAATTAAAGATAATAAATTATATATTATAATAGTACCAATTAACCGAAGGGTAATTTTACACAATTCAGCACGTTGTTTAGTATATATATATAATTAATCAAGAATAAGGCAGTATAAGTAGAGATCTTTTGAAAAATAACCGCTGTTCTCAGCATAGATGTCATTACTTTTACTTTTTTATATTTTATCGGTACATGAGATATGTTGGGGATTGGACCTTGATTTATATAGTTGGAAGAGACCTCCCACGAAAGCTAGGAGGTATTGGAAAGATATACTTTATGTCTAAAAACAATAGGTTTGTAAAACTAATATAGTTTCAAGATAGACAATGCTTGCGATACGGGCCAACTGGGGGATATGCTAGAGGAATTGGAGAATTAAAATTTTCTTCATGGCCTGTCATTGGATCTATTTGAATCTTCAATGTAAAAAATTTGCTCTGCAAAACCTGCTGTTGTGCCCATTGTTCCGGCTTTGTTGCGGCGGTTTTGCTTGTTGGCTCGTGATGGATCTCGATGAAGAGATTGCGCTCCTGGTAAACCCAGGGAGAACATCAGAGGAAGCCCCGCGAGTTGCCCTTAGTCCCCAGTTTAAGTTGTGTGGGTGTGCGAAGTCACGCGCCTTTCTCGAGATGTAGTATTATATACTATATAGGTTTAACTACTCAGATACTCACTCCACTAGATTTAATAGGTTACTCACTCATCTATAATTTTATTTATAACTACTACTACTATATAGAACACCGGGTTTAGTTTATATATGCCTATTTTTATTTTGTCACGAAAATATAAATACTAGCGTTATGATGGTAGGGTGGAGTGTTTCGTTAACGTAGTCCTTTCAGGGTTCTCAAACACTTATATGTCCCACTATGATCAAACTATCCCTAATAATTTTATAATATTTTTTTTACCAAATTATTATATATTCCAAATAATTTTAAATTATGAATACCATAGTTAAAATTAATATATTTTAGCTAAAATGCCTTGTGTATAATAATGTATTATTTCTCCTCTTGCCCTTAAAAATAAAAATTTTTTAAAAGGGAAAAAAATACTTTTGTTCAGAATGCAAAGTGAAGTGGAAGTTTAGGCATAAATTCTAATTGACCTGCTAAAAAGATTTTGATATCTTTATATAAAAATTTAAAAAAAAAAAATATTCCTTGAATTTTTGATTTTATACATAATTTCTTTGTTGCCTATGGTATTTTAATCCAATTTGAAGCCAATACCGACCTGAGTGAACAGGTAAATATGAACCCCAATTATTTTGAGATTTAAATAAAATAATGGATTTTTTTTGAAAAATATAAATAAAAATTTTACCAATTAATATAATGAACAATAAATAACACCTATATAAATAAATTCCAGATTGATTTATCTTTAATAATAATAATTAAGATTAAATTTTTAAATTATAGCGTTTGTGATTATATATATTAGTTAATTACTATAATAAGAATAGTTATGTATTATATAAAATATTATAATAATTATTAGGTTACTTTTTAAAGTAATTATGTTGAATATTAAAAATAAACATCTTTTATTTAACGTGCTAAAGTTAAAGAACCCTGGCAATAATAAAAATAGTATATGAAATAACCTATATTATAATATTTAGTTATACTATAATAGTTAATTTAGGGAATTAAATTACAATGTTTATTATTATGATCGGTTGTAACTAAAACTTAATTAACAAGAACTAGTTGCCAATGTTTAATATGATTTAGAACTTATCTACCCTATAAATGAGTCTTTGCTTTTTATCTAATTGAAATTTCTTATTTTTATAGTTTGAGTTTGGCCAGTTAAAGAGTAATGATTGAACTTTGTTATTTTACCCAGAGTAGTGTAATGTAACTTCTTTTAGCGCAAATAAGCAGGAGTTAGATAATAAAGAATAGGTGGAGAATATTTGTTTGCACGTGTGAGTGCAAAACGAATTCTTTTCAAACCACTTTAGACATATATACGAGAAGAGACATAGGGTGCATTTATATTTATCCCTTCACCCATGCCCTATCATTCACTAAATGTAGAACTATTCTAGTTATATTGTATTTAATCGAAACATCCCCTAGGGTCTACTGTATACATTACTTCCCCAATTATTTAAAAACTACCACATACCAATCTATACCCTAATCTTATGCGACCAATATCCCCAAGAAAACTTTAGGTCCTTAAGTAAAATATACTGAGTAATGATGAAATTATATTACATTTACTCCTAATAGGAACTTGTGACTCCCCCAGTCATTTATATATATTAATTATTATTATCTTATATATTTATATATTATAATTAAATTATTATTATTAATTTATTTATTATAAATTATTATATATTTAATTATATTTAATTTTATAATTATTATTAATTATTATTACACAAATTAGAAATTATGAAATTTGAATATATATTTTGACAAATATTTTTTTTATTTATATTAAAATATGTTATATATATTTATTGTATTTTTAAATATTAATAATAATATTAATGATATTATTTATTTATATTTATTGAATTTAAATTATCTTTCATTCACCTTTTTGAGTCAATGTTTGTTATTATTGATTTAAGAGAAAATTTATTATTCTCATTTATTATAAGAAAATTATAATCCACATATTATAAATTTGATAATTAATATATTATGTAAATAAATTTTGTTATTGCAATTAGCTAATTATAAAAGTTATTAATTGAAATATTATCATAAGATTAATTTGAGTAGATTATTTATGCCAAAAATATTATTTTGTTTTGATTATTGTGTTTTACTTGAGTACTACTAATATCATGAAAACAGTAAAAATGTATATTTATTTAATTATAATAATTTATATAATTAATATATATATATGTATACTAAATACATCAATTATTTTTTTAGTTATCATTTTAACTCTAAATTAATTTTTATCTTTCTTAATATTAAAAATATTTACTATATTTATAATGACATTATTTAATACTCAAAATCAAAGTAATAAATATTGGTGAATGACTGTGATATCATAAATTTTTATATATCTCACTAATGATTATTGTAAAGTTAGTATTACTTCCTAAACATTAATTATAGACATTATTTCTTACTTGTCTAACTCATAATCTATGAGGATTTGTAGTATAGAAATCACAACAAATTCTCAACGCCTTACGCTGCTGCGCTCTTGGGGGGAGTTGTAGCAACACCCCAACCCACTTTTACGAACCAGAAAAACTAAATAAAAAACTTACCACTAGTTGCACGGTGATAAAGATACTTGATTGCTCTCGCCGCTCAGCTAAGGCAATATATGCTCTTATATAATGGTTGCCTCGCGCTTTACAACTTGATGCTCGCACGAATTTTAACTGCAGTGTCCTTTATAAAAAAATAAGTCATGTCGATATAATTCGAGAAAAAATCTTAAACGCGGGATGTGTTTACAAACTCCCCGATCACGTTGTCATAAATAATGTATTACTAAAAGATAGTTTTTAGTAAATGTAGTTTTTTGTGCGTATATTATTACGTATATCAAAATGTGTGTTACGTATTAAAACGTCTAGCTTATCAGGTAAATAGTTATGGCATACCTATTTATCATAACTTGTAATAATTACTCACCTAATATTAGTATTATATATTAGATTCGTATATATAAGTATTTTAACAGTGTAGACATCCGATTACGATGGATCCTTAATACACTCTTCCGTGAGATGGAGTTTGAGAGTATATTCTAAAATATTCCAATCCTAATATAAGGTCTTTGTCTTGCCTATCTGTATGCGGGCACGTACAGTGGAAGTGGTGAAGAAGAGCACACTCATTATGTTCACTGGTGGTGATCGGTTTCCACACAGAAACACTGTCCCACACACCAATGTTTTGCTTTCCCTTCATCAGCCCGCTCGAGATTAAGGGAACTTTCGTCCGGACCCTAATTGGTGTTGGGCGATAGGATAATAGCGCCCCGTTGCCATACTCTAAGGCCTTCTGACAGGGTACTATAACGAAGGTATCCGTCCTGGGTTTTATGGACACGCATTCAGGAAAGCATGACGTCTCTAAGCTACCTTTTTTACCTGATTGAATGATTCGCGTACTTTCGCTTTATTTTAGAAGTCCCGCCTAACACGAACTCATCCTGTAGTCTAAATTTTTCTCTTCAGAAATTCGTTTTTTTTCCTCTACAGTTCTTTACCATCAAGGCCCTTCTTGTTGTGATTGGGAACTTCACATTATAAGGCTTCATGCTTTCTTACTTTCGTCCTTCCTGTTTTGTATCTCGTGTGGTGTGCGGTAAAAGAGCTAAATGCTCCATGTTGTTTTTTTGATACCCCAACATGTATATCCACTGAAAATAAAGTAACAGACGTTGGGGCTCTGCCCCTTTTATCTCCACCCCTTTTATTCCTCACTAATCCCGACCTTTTTGCCATAACGAAACTCCTGGCTTACTCAGGCTGGACTTTCTTCCCATTTAGTTCTGAATTTTAAAATGATCCCTTGGTCGAGGCTTCTTTGTCTTTGGCAACTGGCTTGAGTTTAACTCTTCCCCCCAATCCTCCACTCTCATTTTTTCCCAAAATGTGGCTCCCTCGTTATGGCATCCCGATATTAATACTATCCCAGCACTGCGCTTTGTCCCGGCACATACGTTTTCTCTGTTCGCTTCTACATTTATATGCCATTGAGGTGGCGTAAATTCTCCAACCAATTGTGATTCGTTGCGCGCTAACCTCTATGAGCTATAGCCAGCCCACGATTATGGGGACGGAGAATATTCTCCGCACCGTAATGGTTTCCTGGTCAGAAAGAAGAGCGTTTTTCATCAAGAGCGAAAAAAAATTTTTAAAACTGTAACCGAACCATCTGGGGTGGAGATATTACTCTTAAATGTGGGGATAAAATTATTATAGTCAACCCTCTTTTGTAGAAAAAAAACCTCAAACCTCTTCAATCTCCCGCTCGTCCTAAAAACACCCCTCTTGCGCTTCAAACTTTTTTCTTTTTCCTTTTTTTATTTCTCCTCTCTTCTTTCGCAACCCCCAGGCAAACCCTTTGGATTGGACCTTGCTCTAATCGTCCTTCCGTACGACCTCACAAAAAGTACCCTACTCCAGAAAAACACAGCAAACGCTTTATAAACCCGCTATAGTCTTTCCGGATTGGACTGCAGAACATAAATAGTTGTAATAAACCCCAAATTTGTCGTGACCCTGTCTCGGAGACGAACTACACATTAGTTTCGAAATATCAACACCATTGATGGCCGGGGTCCCTGCTCTAGGTGAGACCCAATGTTTTTCGCTGCACCACCAAAGTACCGGCTGCCCTAGATGAAGTTGGCGAATTTCTAGTTTTAGAAAGAAACAATATAGTCCGTACCCACTGCGGACCAAAAAGGATAGGAGAGGGGGAAGGACTGTTGACTTGTGTCTTCCTGCAAGATCGCCCACTTCCAGTAGATTATTTTTTCTTTTTGGGCTGGGGGTTCTGCACAGAGGATTACCTCCAGTATAATAAGAGTCTTAGTTCGGCCGCTGTTGGTTTGTAGTAATATTATAGTGGAACACCAGTAAATACGAGTAGGTGTAAATCTTGTAAAATTGACCTCCACAATATTGATTAGTGTCACTCGGCTTGTTGAAAGCACAAATCAGGACAAAGATGGTATCACGAAGGGCGATTGTTTCTCCAAACACTCCTTTGTAGATCGGGAACATGAAGTGCGAGAAATTGGCTAGTTGCAGGCTAAGGAGGGACATAAAGATTGTTATAACCTTTAAATAAACAAACTAAGAATGTTAAAATTTCCCAATACTTTGGAATACTAATTTTCAACATAGGTGAGCGCTCTTAGCTACCTTCTTACCTTTTGACTGTTTGAATTCCCCATCTTCCCCTGGTTAAATTTGTTGCCCCTCAATCCCCTCCCTACTTAATTATTCAAATGATTATAGGATTTCAATAAAACCGGCGCGCCAAAAGCATTGTTGTTGTCGCCCTATGTAAACCAAATTGGACCTCCCCTGCGTCACCGTTCAAAATTTCCTCCAAACCTAACGCGTTGTTTTTTCACCCAAAGTTTCTCGTTAATTATTACACCTATATTTATATGTTACCCGCTCTGCTCAAACCATCTCTCGTTAACCACTCTATACTACCGATCCGCGCGGCAGTCAATTGTAACAGATGAATACTGGCAAGATAACCCTCAATTTATAGTAATAATTATCCCGATATCGGTACGGAATGTGTGGTGCCTCCTTTTCTTTTCCCAGCCAACATCGTTTTGATTGAACTAATTGCCTTCAATCCATTTTTTCCTGCAGATTTAACCCGTAACCCGCCGTAGTGTCATACCTACAATACCCTCTAACACTTTAAAGGTCTCGTCGGTCAATTGCCGCTTTTTTCACCCATCCATCCCTTTTAAATTTGATGGGGAATGCTGCCGCCGTGCCCATTACCTAAAAACATAGGGAACTGTCCGTGTAATTTGTGTAGAATTAATATTGATCTTTTTTTCGCTTCTTTTTTGTTTTTTCCTTTTCATTCTTTTTGTCTCTTAATTTCTAGTTTGTCCTTATGCCCTCCTTTGGCGAACCCTCCAGAGTGGCGGCCCTATGCGCAAGATTGGTCTTTGAATTCACCCCATAATAATAGCTACCTGCGAATATAGTATGAACTATATTAATACTGAATATAATACTATATTATAATATATATATATATAATATATATAATTAATTATTATATAATATTAAGTATATTATATATATTATATATATATTAACTATTATATATCAATATATAAATATATATATAATTTTATACACTGTGTTATAATAAAATTATATAAATGTATTATATAACATACTATATATCTATATTAGTATATTATAATTGAATGAATTAAATACCAATATTTTATTAAGAATTTATAGTGTTTTCATTTTGATGCTCCACTGTACCAAATTGTACCTAATTAAATTTATTTATATATAAAATACTAATATCTAATTTAAATTTACTGTAAGCAAGCAATAAAAAAGTTGTGAAATATAACATAAAGAGTATTTGATATAGCACCCACTTGTATCTAACTTATTATTAATGACCATAAATATATTAATATATAATATAAATATACTATATATAATATATATATATATATTATAATACTATATATACTATATAGTAATATATATATATATATATATATATTAATAGAATATATATATATATATATATTATATTAATATAATATATACATGAATATATATATATATAAATATATATACTATAGAGTATAATATATATAATATATTTAATTTAAATATAAATATATTCATTATTAAAATGTAATTACAAACTAAAGTCAATTTATTCTTTACTTTATAACACCTATTATATAATAATTATATAATATAATTTATATATATATATATTAAATTATAATATATATAATTTATATATATATATTTTAAATATATAATTAATATTATATATATATATATATTAATATAATATATATATATTAATTATATTAATATTATATATATATATTTAATATATTTATAATATATATACCTTATATAATAATATTTATATATAATATTATATAATATATTATATTAATATATATATATATATAATATTATAAATTAATAAAATGAAAATTATAAACCCATCATTTATTTATTTTTTATTTTTAAATAATAATAACGTCAAATAGTGAACATTAATTATACTCACTGTAAAAAACGTTCATAATATACATAACCCAAATAGGTTTTTTGCCGAACTCTCAACAACTGTGAGTGATTATTATATATATATATATATATATATATATAATATAATAAATAATATGATATAATATATCTTTAATTCTATAAATTTATAACACCCTTTATTTAAACCTGTTTGTTGTTCCAAATTGAGGGCAGTTAAACCAAAGATAAATAAGCAGTATAATATATCATTATCCCCTCCTAGAGATTTTAAATGACATTAACGATACAAGGAGATTATGTAAACTATGAATTACCCTTGTGTTTTATCCTGGGTTTGCAAATCTACACTAAGGGGATGGTTTTCTTAATTTGTTAACCCATTTTTTAATTTATCAAAATAAAAAATCCTAAAGAAAATTTTTTTAAACGGAGAAAGAAGAATAATTAAATGTATAAATCCTAACTCTCCAAGAAATAAGAAAGAATTTTATCTCGAGATAAATCCTATGAGGTGTGTTTCGCATAGGTTTAGCGTGGTATACCTATGCTACAGGATGTCCCATGTAACCAGATTTTTTTATATATAGAGAAGTGCCCTCTAGTCTATTTATCTACATCGTTGTTAGATGATAAATAGAAGAGAGCGTTGTAGTATTTGGTGTTGGCCACTCCTATAACACCCTTCATGGTACCAGATTATCTTCTCAAATATCCTTTCATCATTTCTTTTTTGTGTAAATAATAAGAAAAAAAAATTGGTTGAAAAAATTGGGGACTTTTTTAACTTATTAATTTTACTTATTTTGTTTTCTGTTCTCGTTACGTTTTTTTGCGTATGCAGGTAAAATATAACAGTCGGTACGCTGATCAAAATTATGTGGTGAAATCGTAACGTAACAATTCCGTAAATCTGCCACTGAAGACAGATAATTAATGCTTGTTCTTTTTAATAATGATCAGTGTTTTAGGAATGATCACTCTATTCTTATGTATATCTAAAATTTGGTCCTTATTTAATCCCAGCCTCCTCCTTCCCTAACAGTGACAAAATTCTTCAAAAAGCTATATTCATAATATGAGGGCCGGGAATGTTTGAAATTAAAAACCGAGAAAAATCTATGTTTGAGATTCCCGACACCCCAAAACACCACAAAAATATAACTCTCGTGGCACCGCCTCACTCTTGGTTAAGTTGTGATTGCATAATTTGACCCCCCAATCAGTAAATATTCGTTTGAATCTAAAAACAAACAGGTAACCCTGATATTATATGAAGAATATTTTAAATGCGTCTCGGAAAGTTTGTTAAAATAGAGCTTTAATGGAGTACGTTTAGAAAGGTACTCGGCACAGCTCAGTGGTCCTAGTGCATTGGGCATGAAGTAAACTGGTTTTGGATCCACCAATAAATAAATAAAACATATTATGAATTGACTTATTAATTGTCGTGCGTGTTGGAGATTTAATAATGCCTTAATTATAAGTAGTTGGGAAATAAGATTTTGTTTTCGATCCCTAGAATTTTTAACGAAACCATTTGAACATTCCTATAAATTAAATCGCAATGATGTTCTAAAATTCTTGTACACGAATTAAAAATTTGTGCTATATATTATCGTAGGTATGCCAACTCTCGTCGTCCTTATATTAAGTTTTGCAAAAGTAAAAAGATTTGTCCTCTGTTGGGAAAGAACAGAAAGTAACATTAGTTATTATGAACCAGGCCACTATCGCCAAAAAGAGCATGAAAGGATTGCGATAAAAAGATATATCTCTTGTTCTCAGGCCTGATATCAAGCAAATATAAGCTATCGTATTTTAACATGAAAAGGTCCTTGTTATTTTATTAAGAATAGTAATCCGAGCATCTCTATAATAAAATTAATTCAATTTTGTGGCATAAAGTGAAATTTATAAACAGTCTACCTAAGTGTCGATTGCGAAGTCTCATGGGTGCTCCCCTTAAATGCCAAGAGAATATAAATAACAAAGAAGATAATTAACCTTATATAACAATGAAGCTCTAATCCCCCTCGTATTCTGATAAACCAGTAAGCTAAAGGCGGGAAAAAAACTATATGAAATCCAATCGCGGCAGGATGTCCACACAAAAAAGTCACCAAATCCTCCGCCTTTGTCCGAAGCAACTAGTATTATAAAAAGAGCAACCCCCGTTATGTCCCGGAATTTTATCAAATTAAAATTAAATAAAAGAATATGACAACCAGACAAATTTTCCCAAGTGTGAAAAACACTGATATAGAATTGCATTAGGAAATATATAAATGATTATATTTTTCTTGCTTATCTTTTTAGTGCGATACGGGTCTGGATATTGTATGCTTATTCTCTATACCACCCGAAATTATTGAATTTAACTAGATTCAAGGATTACAAGCCACATGGGTTGAAAGTTAATTCTTTACCCGTATATACTTTTATCACCCAATAACCCCCGGAATTAATATGAATAAAGAGAATCTTCCGGCCAAATGGAAAACTACCCCTTTTAAAAAACGAGTTCAGGCCAAGAAAAACCAAATTCAGTAATAACAGACATGCGAGTCCCTAACGACATAATGTGTGTTAGAAAAAAAGGATAGATTATGTTAATGCTATTGTTAATCAAACAAACATAAACCACTTGAAAAGCTGTCTCCACTCACGATCAATCAGTATACAGGTGTATTAATACATATCCTTGCAGAAAAGAAATATCATTTTTATTATTCAAACCAAGGACATCCATCTAATTTATACAGCCCAGATTTAAGATTCTAAAATCTCTCAACTACAGATGATGAGCTTTTTATGCGTAACGCTTCCATTTGGCCCTAAGAGTTCTGATATAAAACACCATGAAAAATTTGACCCGAGGTTTAGTTGACAGTGAATAGAAATTGTTTTATATAATGCTCTTTTAAAATCTTTTCTAAAGCATTGCGTGAAAAAACTCAAGAAAACACTGTTAATATTTTAGTTAAACTGTGAATTTACTTAAATGTACACAATTGACTGAGTTGCTATTAAATCCATTGGATGTTTACACTCCGTTTTACTCTTCTGGTTCTATTTCCCATTTTAGTTTTATGCTTTTTAAGATACTTTGTATTTAAATACCTGGAATAAACGAGTGGAGAGAGAAATACGGTTTGGGGGGGTTTTATTGAGGAACGGAAATCAACTAATCTGTCGCCAATAAAAATTATTTACTCTACCTGGCGATATAGGAGAATAAAAATAAACACGAAACTGTAGCTTTTTTGTAAGCTCCTAATAATATTGGTTAATACATTAAAATTTAATAATATACGTAAAGTTATTTACAAGCTACTTGTTGGGATACACAACTAATGTATATATTTAAGGTATAAAATATTATTTATAATATATATATATATATATAATATTATATAATATTATATATATATATTTAATATTAATATAATATATATATATTAATATATATATATAATATTAATATTATATTAATTAATAATAAATTAATATATATAATATAAATATATGTACTTATATATATATTAATATATAATATATATATTTATAAATAATAATTATATTATATATATATTTATTATATTTATATATTAAATATATTATTAATTAATTAAATATTATATTATTATATATAATATATATATATATATTATATATAAATATTAATATTATTAATTAATATATATATATATTTATATAATATATATTATAATATATATAAATATGAAATATATATAAATATATTTTTATATATTATATTTTTATATTGATTCTATTAATTATATTTTTATAAAATATTATATAGCTATTAATACTTATATAATTTTAATACTAATAATTATTAGATTTAATAATAATTATAATAAAATAATATATATATAATAATATATATATATATTAATATATATATATATATATATATCATTATATATATATATATATATATTAATATATAAACATATATGTATTATATATTAATAATCATTAATTATAATATATATATATATTATTATTAATATATATAAATATATATATAATATATATATTTTTATATTAATAATATAATAAAAATATAAATATAATTAAATATTAATATTTATATATAATATTATATAATATATATATTATAATAATATATTTAATCTAATATAAAATAATATAGAATATAATATATATTATATATATTATATTATATATATATATATTATATTTATTATATAATTATATATATTATATATAATATATTATAATAAATTATATAATATATATAATAAATATATATATATATATAATAATACCTATAATATTATATTAATAGTATATTAATATATATAATATATATATAATATATAATATTAATATTATATTAATATATATTATATATATATATTCTATTAATATATATTATAGTTATATAATAATATATATTATATAATATATATTATTAATATTAATTAAGTATTATTTATATTAATTATTATATATAATTATATAATAAATATATTATATAAATTTTATAATATTAAAATTTTACATATTTTTAAATAATTCATACATATTAATCTTATATATAAACATTAATAAATTAATTTAATAATTTTATTATATATATTTAATATTAATATAAAATTAAAATATATTAATATAATATATAATTATTAATTAATATAATATATATATATTATTATAAATATATAATATTATATATAATATTATATTATATTATATATAAATATAATATATATATATATATAAATATTATAAATAAAATATTATATATATACTATAATTTTAATTTATAAAATTAATTTAATATATATAATATATAATATATATATATACATATTAATATATAATACTATATTATATATATATATATTATTTAATATATATATTAATAGTATATATATATAATACTATATTATTAATATATATTATATATATATATAAATATAATATTATATAATATTATATATATTAATATTATTTATAATATCATAATATATATATATATTATAATATAAAATATTATATTATAATATATTATATATATATCTTATAATATATTAAATAGAAATATAATATATATAAATATTATATATATATATATATGGTATATAAAGTACTATTTTATATATATTTATAGGTGTTAAAGATGATATATATTATAATATATTAGTAGTGAGGGGACAGATTCTGCTAATAGTATAAGTAATAATTTATTTGATAAATATATTATAAAATTTTAGAAAATTTAATCTATACACTAATACTTCATTATAGATAATTTACAATACTAAGATTTTAAGTATTACTAGACTCATAAAATTTGCAAATCTTTTGTTTTAACCTTATAATGCAATCAAACTAAATAATATAATTATATATAAATAATATAAAAATAAATAAAAAAATAAGATGGTTATGATAATTTATCTTTTGAATTAATTTACTTTTTTTTTAAGTAATTAATGGTAATAAATGAATATCCATAATTTAATAAAGATTTTAATTACTAAAATATAATTTATAAAATAATTATTCAAATATACTGCGAGATACTAAAATGTTATACACTACGTCATAAAAATACATCTAATATATCTTACTAATTTGTAATTACACACTAACGCCTAACTACATACATTTAAATATTCGCCATATTTAGTTATAAGATATATATATATTATTTATATATTATTATATATATAATTATCTATATATATATAACATCAAAGTGTATATATAAAAAATATTATATAATGTGGAACATCATTACTATCCATTACGTTATTGCATATATGATATAGGTGGTGACCCTTTTTTATGTTATTATATAAATTATTTTTTTATATTATTTTCACATCTCATATTTTCCTTTAATATAATTTTATTTAACCTTTTGTCATTTTATTTTATAATGGTTTAGCTGATTATTTCGTAAATAAGGATTTGTTACTAATTATTTAACAGATGTATTGAACGCAACAATATTACATACACTACACTATATTGTACAGTCTTTCACATTTTGCAGTACAATACGCTATATGACATTGCAAGATTACACTACACTAAATTATTTATATACTCTACCATTTACATCTAAACATAACATATATATTATATATATTAATTTAAATATAAATAACTATATATAAATATTAATATTTAATATATTAATATTTATACTATATTTACATAACTGATATATCCATATATAATATAATATAATATAATATATAAATATATGGATCTCTTTTATATATATATTAAATACAATAATATTAGTAATATATAATATATAATAATAAATATAATAATATATAATTATATATATATATTTCATGGGACTATCATGGGGGAATCTTCCAACAGTCTATGAATAGCCATTAGAATGAGTGGACTAGAGTCTTATAAGCTCTACCCAATAACCTTCTAATACTTAATATCGTTATTAATTTAACGAAATGCGAATGACATCTTGTGTAAATCAAAATAATGGATCTAAACAAAAAAGGTACATCTCCCCAGGCTATAAACGTCCTGAAATAATTAAATATTTATAATTTTTTGAGATTATAGCATTAACGATAGAAGATAAAAAAACCACACCTATTAGTTTAAATAAAACGAAGAGAATAATTTCAGATTGTAAAACAAAAGAATTAGTTGAATCTAATGTACTTTAAAAACCAAATATTCGGACATTTGTAATTAAGATGAACAAGGTAAGTAATAATAAAAATACCTATAATTATCAACTAAATCTTAATTTATAATTTTTTGACGAAGAGAGAATCACTATCTAAAGATAATAACGAAATACGGAGGATAGGCTAAAATCTGAAGGATAAGTACTTTTCTAATAATGGAATTTTATTCTATATAAAAGTTATGTATGTACGTCTAAACCATTGATAGGTGCATAAGTTATTAGAAGGTATTTAGTAATTAGGCCTATAGACATAATATATATTTAAATTATTTAAAAATGGTGATAAAATAATGGTGATAGCTCTGATAATGATGATATTATTAATAACACACACTTTCTCTATTAGGGCTCTGCCCGTGAATGTTGGTTTACATATATGATGGGGAACATTTATTACTATATATATATTAATACTTATATATATTAATAATATATTATATACTAAAAATTAAAATAGAGAAAAATAGAATACGTATATAGGTATTTATATTATAATATATGTATAATTAAATAATTATATTAATATTTAATTATATATTAATATATATATATATTATATATTATATATATATATCATCGTCTACATTTTTGTTAACTGCAAGATAACACATAACTGTCAAAATGTGTTCAAACAGTTCTTCCGAGCATCACACTCTACACTCTCACAGTGAGAGAATAAAATATTATTATTTAAAATGTTATAATTTTAATTACTGTATTAAAAGTATCATTTTTTCCATAACTATCCAAAATCTCTGCTCCACAAGGTGATGATAGAAGCGTATTTCCTCATCACTAAGTAGTATAATTATAATTAACTAATAATTTAATATATATAAGCATTATATTAAAACGATAATTTAAAATGGTTTCATAAAAGTTCTTCACATCATGTATGCAAACATGTTAAGTTAGCCATCTACTGTACATATATAATATATTAATTTATAATTAATATAATCTAATTTAACTTACCTATATTTATTATGTTTATTTATATAATGATATATATATATGTGTAACGTAAATATACTACCTGAAATAGCCTTACTTACGCTAGTATTATCTATATGAGCAATAGATAATCATATTATTTGCCTAGAATATTAGAACCATACTATATATAGCTAGATAAGATATTGATTATTACGGATACTTAAGTAAAGAAAACTCTTTTACTACAAAATGATAATTAGGTAAATTAGACTCTAGTAGAGAACAGCATTTTCTGTTCAAACACGCCGTAAATTGGTGGTTAAAGTAGGGACTCCTGCACTCAAGAGAGAGGGATCTTTATCAATAGCTTCTAAAAATTATTTATGGAATATATTATCGAATCACTCACAGTATTTGTATATTAAAATTGAAATATTAAAATTATTAATTCATTTGCCATGATTTTTTTATGAGATATTAGACATAAACAATCTAAAAACTATACTGATAGCTATCTCTGATTATATGCTAAAGTGTTTATTCTTTGCCATGATTTTTTTATGAGATATTAGACATAAACAATCTAAAAACTATTCCTCTACTTTGAGTGTATGTATATATAAGTGTATAATAATAATAATAATAATAATAATAATAATAATAATAATAAAATTTTTAAATAACAAAGGGAAACGTGAATTTAGGTAGTGTATGAAAAATATCGTTTAACTAAAATAATATAGCATGTAGTATACTACAGAATGAATTAAAACTTAAAACAAATTTTCTTCCTAATCCTTCCAATTAGCAAAACAAAAAAATACAGGTAAAAGTAGATGAAACTACACCACTGTAGAATCCATCAAGATATTATCCTCAGTACTTTATTTTCTAAAATGGTATATGATCTTTTTATGGAAAGACCTCCACTAATATAACATTTTATTGTCCTCTCTATTTGATTGGGCATTTTTGAGTTTCTGATCCAAATTTTCAGATTTCTTAAAAAATTCTTTATATTCACTACCGAAATGATCAAAAGACATCTGGATTAAATTATTTAATTAACAAACCTAATTATATCGTATTCACAAGATGGCTTCTAAAATCATCCCCCCCATACGATTCCCCCTCATATAACCATGCATGAGGAGGAATTCAAATACGATTCCCCCTCATATAGCCATGCATGAGAAGGAATTCAAATACGATTCCCCCTCATATAACCATGCATGAGAAGGAATTCAAATACACATCTTCACAAAGTCTTGTATAAAATATTTTGAGTAATACTTAGCTTGAAATGTAAATATTAAATATATTAAAGGTTAGGCACAGAAACCCATGGTACCCTTAAAATACTTTGGAAATAAGAACTGGGGATCATACAGAGGGATTCTATTCCATCTTAATAAAACTATTAAGTGGTTAAGAATAAGATTTAACTTTGACTTCCTATCAAAGATCAATGCACAATCCTTGATCACTGACAAAATCAAGGAATTAGACCCAGACTATTGGAGCTCTCCGTTGTAGATGAGTTGACTTTCCAGATGAAAAAACTTACAATATCATTAACAAGAAAAAAATATATATTGTGTATTAACATATATACTGCACGTGCAAGATTGTCAAAATTTATGAAAGATTAATTAATTTATTTATTAAAAGATTAATTTATGAAATACATCAATAATTTCTTTCTTAGGCTCAATAACTTATCTTTAAAGGTAGGTTGAAAAAATAAAAGCTAAGAAGACAGCGTCGTCTTAAATAGTTTATATAACCCCCAAATTTATAATTACAACTTAAGATTTCATTTTGATTAATTTTAAAAAGGTTTTAGGAAAAAAATCATCTCTTTCAATCTCTTACCTGTAATGCCAGAATTATAAATGTTAAATAAAGGATGGATTCATGAGGTTTTGCCTAAACTAAAATGAATTTCCTTCTCGAATGAAACTGTTTACTTGTAGTATTTTATTTATGACAACTATATGCAATATTCTTTTGTAATTTAAATCAAAACCAATACCAAACTTGCTACTTTTACAATTTCAATATTTTTATCAATGACAATGAAAAAGAGGTTGATCAACTCATTAGTTCACTTATAAAATTAGTGTATTAATTACTGAAATGAATATCAGACCTATTTTATTTGGAATCCAGAACATGTGGAAATAACACTGCATTATGTAGATTGTAGATGGTGATGATGTAGCAAAGGATTTTTGTCATGTATACCCGCCACTTTAATGTGCTCAAACACTAAATTTAATAAAACAATAGTAGAGAATTGCAACATTGGAAGACACTTCGAATAATCTTAAGGTTTTTCGTCATCTATTTAGAATCAGATTATGATTCAAAATTGTTAGTATTTACTAAAATAATAGACGAGAACAAATTGAATTGACCAGACTTGGGTATTATTGTCCTTTATTAGAAATGATTCACGTTTTTCTAGGAGACTCTAATGCATACTATAACTGTTCAACAAGACTTATTCTAAAACATTTTTATTGGATTGGTCGTCCTACCATTTTTTGGTTATGATCGAAATATTACAGCAAATTTGCTATAATTTTTCTGAATATTTACATTTTTATTTTCTTAGAAATGTTAACTTATTTGAAGTACTCCCATAATATAAATCAGTATGTGTATTGGAATAGGATTGTTGCACCAGTCAAATTGGTTGCACATGTCATTACCCTCGTCGATTCTGTGAACGTTAAATTTATAAAATTATGCAAGTACATAAATTCCCAAAAATGTGGTAAAAAAATTTCTCGCGCATGCTAATTCTTGTTAAACACAGCTGAATTCGACTGAGTCCACTAAAATTTGCCGAGCCCCCTTCTCCGGGACTCTGACTCAATACATCACTAAAGAATACAATATACAATTTCATCAAATTTATTCAATTTGGAAAAGAAACAGTCATGTTTTAGAGCAATTAAGGCTTCTTATATACAAGCGTTTCTGACGTCTTGCAACGCCGACTGACTAAGTCAATAGTGCGATTAAAGCGCTCTTATAGCTGGAACAACGTACTACACATTGATGTATTCAACCGGAGCTGTGAACGAGCCAAAAACGCCCCGTTTTAATAGTTCACATAGGAGGGTCCTAAAATAAAACATTCTCAAACTACAGTAACAAAGAATGCACTAAAGTAGAATATGAAATTAACATTTTAACACCTTTTATCATACTTACAATGCATAAACTTCTTGATTTGTTGGATCAAACTGAATCCAAGATTCTCTTGGGAAGGAGAATCCATTTTCATCTTTCAAAACTAACGTAAGGTTTCTTGTGCCACCATCTTCAACGTCCATAAAAGTATCTTCAGGGATCTGCATTCTATAAACATTGCCTGCAATCTATCAATATAAGGAAAAAAAATTTAAAAATGTATAAAAATAAAGTTAAAAATTAAATTAACAAAAAATCCTACATCGAGTATTTTATGTTAATTTCCCAGTATAATATTGAATAATTCCTATACATATGCATATTCTATCAATACTAATCCTAATCCATATTTTCTTTTTTTTTATCATAAAGAACACTATGTATAAAAAAGCAAAAATGAAATTAAAATTACATTACTTCAACATATATGTTCTCATTTATATAGTATATTTTGATGAATGAGTCCAGGGTATAACCATTTGACCTAGAATCATAATTTTATATATATATACTCAATATGGCTCATATTTATTATTTATGTATTTAGTAATTTGGGCGGTGTTGAAATTGAATCATTGGTGATATGATATGCGTGTAAGTAGTAGTATGGGGTTAGACTGATGAGAGTAATATGAAGATTTGAGAATTTAAAATATAGCTCCTCTTGCTTTATTGTAGATACAGTTGATTTGTCGCTCTCTGATTGTGGTAAACTGTAAAAAGTTTTAGTGTAGATTTGAAACAACTTTATGTGAGAGGTTTGCCTGAGTGTGTAAAAATGAGGGGTTTGAATAGTAATATGTAAGAAATAATGAAGAGTTGAGTACGTGTGCTCTCGCGGATATGTGTGTTTAAGATTGTGGAGAGTCTTAATGTTTTGCACAGTCGCACTTACATTGTGTTGTGATGAGCACTCAAGTATATCTGAATCAGATTATCTTTGTAGCTTATACATGACTCTAATGATTTGGAGAGAAATACTGGTTAAAACGGATGGATATTGACATGTTAGGCCAGTGAATAGTTTTGTGATTGGCAATAAATATATAGGTTGACACACTAGTTAATTTTTCTATAGTAATAGCTATATATTGAGTAAGTGGGAGCTAAGACATTGATAGCGCTTAAAGTTTCTTAATAGGGTAGTGTTATTACATATATGTAATGTTGTATTATATTTTATTAGCAGCTCGCTCGATAACAATATTGTATGTGAGAATATATGACGTGTACGATACATGAGTGCAGACTGTTTAAGAGTGGTATTATTATTAGGGCTCGTCTTTCACGAGATGTAAGAAAGAATTATGATAGTATACAATTGTACAT
>JABUQX010063265.1:62500-78159 GCA_015478945.1 Trachelipus rathkii
GAGTATCCATAAGTATACTAGAGTTGTGTGTAGGTAGAGGATTGGTATCGAAGTGAAAAGTATTGATTGATTTTTGTTGGTGAAGAATGAGATGTTGAAGTATTGTGATGGATGTTAAATCAGTGCAGGTGGTTTTAGGAACGGGATTATCGGATCATTATGTTGTACTATGGAAAATTTAAGTTAGTGGGATATTTGGATGGAGAGAAAGGTGATACGGAAAGGAAGTAGGTAAAATTAAGAGTGAGAAGTTTTGTGAACAAGGTAATAAGGATAAATATGTAAGAACGCTCGCAAGTAAATCAGTGAATGTGAACAAGTTGAAACTGAATAAATCTGAAAGCAAATTGTTAAAGCAGTGCAAAAGAAGATGTGGTGTGCTAAAGTAGAAGTAAGAATGTTAACAGTGAGTGGTGGAATGAAGAGGTGATGCAGCGGTTAAAAGTAAAAAAGAAGCGTGATTGAATGTACTAAAAAGCAAATGATGAAGTTTCAAAAGAAGATTGCTTGGAACTTATATAAGGAGGAAAAAGAATGCTAAAAAGATGCATACATAAGAGAAAAGAAGAGGTTAAATGAACAGTTGGAAGGAGGATGAATGGGGGACTTACAAGGGAATAGAAGCTCTTCTGGAAGGAAGCGCGGAAGGTTAAGAATTAGAATAAGGGCGAACCTGCTTTATAATAATGAATAGGGATGGTGTTTTTGTAACTGATGAAGATGTGCCTGTGAGGTGGAGTTGTGGAAGAAAACACTTTAAAATTCTGTATAAGTATTGGCAGTAATGAAGAGGTGATAATGACTGGGTGTGGGTTTGATGGTACAAGAAGAATAGGTATTTTGGGGATGAGCTTATTGGCAAAGAGGAGGAAATGGGTAGAGTGAGAAGTTGAAGAATGGTAAATGCAGGTATAGATGAAATTACTGGTGAAATGATCAAGAACGGAGGCAAAGATGGTGATTGATTGGATCTTGAAGTTGTGTAATTAAAGCGTTTATGGAGGGTATAAGCTCCAAGGGATTGGAGGAGAGCAGTTTAATAGTACCCTTTATAAGGGTAAGGGGAGATAAGGGGAACTGTATTAGAAATTATAGGGTATTTAGTTTATTTAGTGTTGTAGGGAAGATATATGCTGGTGTTTTGGTCGCAAGAGTGCGCCGAGTGACTGAAGATCTGATTGGTGAAGAACAAGGGGCGGTTAGGTACAGTAGTAGAGATGTGTGGATCACAAATCTTTTACATTGAGAAATGATAAGAGATAATGAGGGAGAGGAAGGAAATAAATTGTATTAGATTTTATGGGATTGCAAACAGGGGGGATTGAAGCGGTTAATAGGGAAGGTCTATGGCGGGTGTTAGTGATATATGGTGTGGTTGATAGGCGCTTCTGAATGGAATCAAAAGTATTGATGACGCATATGAGGCGTGTGTAAGAATAAATGTGTCAAAAGTGATTAGTTTAGTACTAATAGCGGAGTGAGCAGGGTTGTGTTATGTCTCTGGTTATTCAATTTGATATGGATGGGCGTTATGAAAGAATTGGAAGGTGTTGAAGGGTGGGCGTGACAGAAATGGTTGTTAGGAATGATGGAGATGAGTGGAGGGTGCCCTACCTATTATATGTGGGATGATTTGTTTTGTGTGGCGAATCTGAAGAGTTTGAAGAGATTGTAGAGAGCATTTGGCAGGGGTGTATGTAAAAAGGAGGGTTTGAAGTTAAACGTAATAAGAGTTAGGTTATGGATTAGTGAGTGGAGGACAGTTCCTCAGTGTTGAAGTTATGTTAGATGGGAGCAGCTGGAACAAGTGCGTCTGAGTTTAAATATTTAGGGTATATGTTGGATGGAAGGGAATCGGATGATGCAGAGTTTAGTAGGAAAGTTGTGAATGGCAGGAAGGGAGCTGGTTCAATTAAATCGTTGGTGAATGTAAAAGGGCTAAGTCTTTAGTGCGCTAGGGTCTTACATGAGGGTATGTTGTTACCTGTGTTATTGTATAATAGTGAGACTATGGTCTGAAGTAAGAAGTATAAATCTAAAGTTCAATGTGTTCAAATGGACAATCTTAGGGCATGCTAGGTGTGAAAGAATGATAAAATGAGGAATGAATATATTAGAGAGGTTGTGTTGGTGTTGAAGAAAGGGACTGTAAACGAGAGAATAATGAAAGTATGTTGATCGTTTGGTCATGTGGAAAGGATTGAATTGATAGTCGGTTTTTAAGCAGATATATAGTGGCGAGTGTGTTGGAAAACCAACCGGCTGCGAGATCGAAGAAAAAGTGGATGGAGTTAGTTTTGAAGGAGAGAAATGTGATTTTGGCAGAGGCCGAGAATAAAGTGTGCATATAAGAGATAATGGCGGGTGTGAGGGGTATGGTTGTGCCCCACCTGGGTCAAGGGATGAACCACTACACTGACGATTTACCATAGTGAAGGTCTGTCGCAGTCCCGTGAAGCTATAGTTGAATTTTCTGACTGCACGAGTCCTTACTAAACTAATGGTAAAGAGGGGGGGTAGGTCTGGGCTTTCTTTTCGACTTTTTGTCATATTCTTTCTACTGCTTTCTTTTTCTGATGCCTGTTACGCACCTTACCACCAGTCTTGGGGAGGAAAAAGGTAGTAAAGAAAGAAGATATATATATATATATATATATATTATATAATATATATATTATATATAATATATATAATATATATATAATTATATATATATATATATATATATATATATATATATATATATATATATTAATATATATATATATACATTATTATAATAATATATATATTATATATATAATTATATTATATATTATATATATATATATATATATATATATATATATATATATATATATATATATATACCTATATATATAAGTAGAAATCAAAGCAATCAAACGCTAAGTTTAGTAAGTATCAAGTTAGGAGGCCTGAATTAATAATAATTCAGATAATATCGTAAGTTAACGCCTGTAAACATCCAGAAGAACCGTTTCGGTTTCTGAAATTTTATTTAAAGAACTTTTAAAAATTATCAATATGTTTATTAAACTAAGGCCTCCTAAAATTGCATATAGCGATATATATAACTAATATATATATATATATAATATATATATATATATATATATATAAACATATAATATAATATATAATTTATATAATATATATATAATATATATATATATAATAATAATAATAATAATAATAATAATAATAATAATAATAATAATAATAATAATAATAATAATAATAATAATAATAATAATAATAATAATCAGATCATGTGAAATGTAATAATTATATGCCCTAGAGCACTAATAAAAACTTTATTAAGTACTAAACTCTACTTTATATATTGTATACCTCTTTTAACATATTGTATTTACTGTATTTTAATGCTAAATACCCTAAAAAGACTTGATATATATGAAAAATAAGTAATTAAAAAAAACAAAAAAAAAACAAAAAATTTTGGCCTTTGGTCTTTTTTTAAAAAAAAACGTGTTTTTTTTTTTTAAAAAACGAACGGTTTTTTTTTAATCCCAACCCTACCTAGTCGTGATCGTACTAAGCGACTTTGTATAAGTCAAAGAATGTGACGCGAACAGAAGGAAGAGCGATTGAGTCACTATCAGTAGAGCGATTTCTTGCATGAATAATCAAAGCTGCTCAGTCTGGGGCTAGAGCTAAGAGAGAGAATGAGAATTAATAGGTTGAAAATTGTTGTTAAGTTCCAGTCTTTCTAGAAGGGCTGTATGTGCGGATTCATCCCAAACTACACACAAAGATGAATGACTATCCTCATACATAGCAAGCAATTAGGGCGACGAAAAGTTAAGACGACGATTCAGAACACTACCTTCCTTGATATTTGTTTGGTAACAATCAATGAGATCCTTTCAATAAATATCATGGTAAATGAAAATACAAAGAATATTAAAATTAGGAGAAGTTTCAAGTTGGGCGTTTTTTTAAAAATTAATCTTGATCAAATTTTGTGGCAGGCACTCGAAGGCTTTCAATATGTTCGAAATGCCGTAAAGGAAAGGACCAAGAGTTAGAATAAATGGAAAGATCACCATTAAAGTGTTCTTTAAGGGAACCCCAATTACAAACCTGATATATGATTAGAAGATTTTAGAGGTTTCCAAATCTGCCTATTAAAAGATAGATTTGAGAACCTTAGGAAGGTTATTAGGACCAAGAAAGAGAGAGAGAGAGAAAAAAGATAACCAATTGAGCAGCTCCTTACGGAATTCCTATTACCATTATGAAGTAAGATCAGAAGGTTTAAGATACCCGTTAAAGATAGATTAAAGACTCTTGGGAAAGAACATATATTATTAAAGCGATAGCGCAGTAGGTGAAAGGGTTTGACAGAGGGTTCTGCAGTTCGAATATGATAGAAATTCCTGAAGGGAAGGGTAGCATCCCTGCGATGCTCGCCAAAGGGAAGAGTTAAATCAAGGTATATATGTGTTTTATTGGAAAATAAAGAAAATGGGATATAAGCCTCATGCTGAAGAGAAATCGAATATATATATATACTATAAGTGATATATATACTATATAATATATATATAATATATAATATATATATATATATATAAATAAAATATATAATATATATATATAAATATATATATATTTAGATAATATCATAGAGTCAATTAGGATAGTTCTTATTGCATTATTAGTTGATTATATGGTGCTGGTGGTAGGCTTATGAATGGAATTCAAAGTATGTATGACGATAGTGAAGCGTATATAAGAAAGAATAATTGGTGTCAATGGTGATTGTTTAGGATTAATAGCGGTGATGACAGGTGTTGTGTTATGTCTCCCTGGTATTCAATGTGTATATGGATGTTTATGAATAGAATTCCGGTGGGGATGGCGGTAACATCGGGTGTTGGTTTTAAGAATGAGGAGAATGGGAGATGGAGGTTGCTCACTACCTATGTATGACGTGATTTGTTCGTTGTCGCGAGTCTGAAGAGAGTTTTGATGATTGTGGAGAGACTTTGCAGTGTTATGAAAAGGAGGGTTTGAAGTAAACGTAGATAAGAGTAAAGGTTATGTTGAGTAGGACAGGTCCCTCAGTTTAAGTTAGTTAGTGTATAGCAGTATCATGATGTTCTTGAGTTAAAATATTAGTATGTGTTGATGAGGAAGGAACGATGATGCAGAGTTAGTAGGAAAGTTGGTAAATAGCAGGAAGGTGGCTGGTGCAATTAAATCGGTGTGAGTAAAGGACTAAGTTTGATGCCTAAGCGTCTTACATTGAGGTAATGTTTTACCCTGTGTTATTGATGTAGTGAACATGTCTGCGAATAGACAGTATAGATCAAAGGTTCAATGTGTTCAGATGGACAAGAATCTTAGGCATGCTAGGTGTGAAAAAGAATTAATAAAGTGAGGAATGAACGTATTAAGAGTTGTGTGGTGTGAAGAAAGGGTTAATGAGAGAATAATAAAGTATGTTGAGATGGTTTGGTCATTGAAAGCTTTAATGAAAGTCGGTTTGTTAACCGGATGTATAGTGGAGAGTGTGTTGGACCCGACGCTGGGAGGACCGAAGAGAAAGTGGATTGAGTCGGGGAACGAATGTCTGAAGGAGAGAAATGGAGTTTGGCAGGCCAGAATAAAGGTGCATGATAGAAGAGAATGGTTTTTGTGAGGGTGTGGCCCACCTGGGCCCAGGGATGAACCCTTACATGGCGACTTACCATATGAGGGTCCGTCGCGGTCCTATGATTCTCGAGGGTGGTTTTCTGTCTTGACGAGCTCTCCACCTACATATGGTACAGAGGGGCAGGTAAGCTGGGCTTCTTTTCGACGTTTGTATTTCTCTACTGCTTTTCTTTTCCTGCTTGTTACAGCACTCTTACCCCCAATCTTGGCAAAGAGGGGTGAAGAAAAAAGAAAGATATATAGTATATATAATATATATAATATATTTATATATAAAATATAATTATATATATATATAAATATATATATATAAATATATTAAATATAATATATATTATATATATATATATATATATATATATATATATAAATATATATATATTATATATACATAATATAAATATATATATATATAATTATTAATATATAATATTATATATAATATATATATATATATATATATAATATATAATATTATATATTATTATACTATATATATCAATACTTATATATATATAATAGTATATACATATATATATATATAATATATAATATATAGAATATATAAATATATAATATAATATATATAATATATATATATATATATATCATATATATATATAATATATATATATATATACTATATATATATATACTATATATTTTTTTCAACCGTAAAAAGGATTGACTTTTCCGAGGTCAAGCTCTCATAAATGGACATAACATCTTTTTTAAATAATCAAAAATACTTTTGATAATTTCAATAAGGAGACAAACTTCGGCAATAAAATATAATAATAATAATAATAATAATAATAATAATAATAATAATAAATAATAATAATAATAATAATAATAATAATAATAATAATCAATAATAATAATAATAATTAATAACAAAATAATAATAATAATAATAATAATAATAATAATAATAATAATAATAATAATAATAATAATAATAATAATTGTAAGTAGTAATATTATTATTATTAATTATTATTATTATTATTATTATATAATTATTATTATTATTATTATTATTATTATTATTAATTAATTATTATTATACCGTATATATACTTTAACATCTATTTAATTGTCAATATGTAAGACCATATATAGAAGAACTTGAAACTGTTAACAACACATACCCTTTTCGGTTTCACCATAAACATCTTTGAAACTGTTTGTATAATGTGGACTCTCTCTCTCGGACTTAAGGAGGACCAAGATTTCTCCAGTATAATACTCAGAAGAGAAAGGTCTTGCTTGGGCGTGCATCCGGATTCCTTCAAAAGGGAAGATGCTGTATAAAAAAAATAAAAATAAATAAACCAATATTTTAAAATATTTAAATATAATCTTTTAAAAATAATCTTTTAAATATAATGTTAAATATAATCTTTTGAATATAATCTTTTAAAATATTTAAATATAATCTTTTAAAAATAATCTTTTAAATATAATCTTTTAAATATAATCTTTTGAATATAATCTTTTGAATATAATCTTTTAAATATAATCTTTTAAATATAATCTTTTAAATATAATCTTTTAAATATAATCTTTTAAATACAATCTTTTAAATATAATCTTTTAAATATAATCTTTTAAATATAATCTTTTAAATATAATCTTTTAAATATAATCTTTTAAATATAATCTTTTAAATATAATCTTTTAAATATAATCTTTTAAATATAATCTTTTAAATATAATCTTTTAAATATAATCTTTTAAATATAATCTTTTAAATATAATCTATTAAATATAATCTTTTAAAGATAATCTTTTAAATATAATCTGTTAAATATAATCTAATAAAGATAATCTTTTAAATATAATCTTTTAAATATAATCTTTTAAATATAATCTTTTAAATACAATCTTTTAAATACAATCCTTCAAACATAATCTTTTATTTTATTTAAAAATTTTATCTATAAAGAAAATCTTGTGAATCTTCATTTAGGATAACCTTGAGAATTTCATTTTATTTTCTTTATATATTTGAAGTTTTATCAATAACCTTCATAATTTTACTATATTTAAATATTTTATTTAATAATCTTCAAAATTTACCTTCTACATATAAAATTTATAACTCTGAAATCTGTAAAAAATACGTTGCCCGTATTTAATATAAAAAAAAAAAAGAGGCACTTTATTATGGCTTTAGACAACACATGGAAAAGACTTTATCCCATATTAATGCAGAATTATAGACTTTAGATATATATATATATATATAGGTTATAATATATATATATATATATATATATAGTATATATATATAACTATAATACATTAATATATATAATATATATATAATATATATTAATATATATATATATTATATATATGATATATATATAGTTATATATATATATCATATATTATATATATATAATATATATATATATATATATATAATAAATATATAGTATATATATAATATATATATATAGATATATATATATAATATATATATATATATATATATATAGTATATATATATTATATAGGTTATATATAAAAAAACCATTCGTTTTTAAAAAAAAAAAACACGGTTTTTTTTTCTTAAAAAACCAAAAAAAAAGTTAAATTTTTGTTGTTTTCTTAAATACTTTTTTCTCAATATATTCAAGCTCTTTTTAGGGTATTTAGCATTAAAAAACAGTAAATACAATATGTTAAAAGAGGTATGCAAAATATAAAGTAGATTTTAGTACTTAGTAAAGTTTTATTTGTGCTCTAGGGCATATAACTATTACATTTCACATGATCTGATTATTATTATTATTATTATTTATTATTATTATTTTATTATATTATTATTATATATTATATATTATATAAATAATATATGAATATATTATATATATATATTATATATATATATATATATATATATATATATTATATATATATATATATATATTATATAGTATTATAATATTATATATATAATATATATATATTAATATATATATATTATATATAATACTGTATATATATTTATATATACTACATATTATAAATCATATATATAATATATATATATATAATATTATATAATAATATTATATATATATATTACTAATATATATAATATAGTATATATATATATATATATATATATATATATATTTATATAATATATTATTATATATATATATATATATTTATATATTATATATATGTTACTCCGTAATATATAATTATATATATTTTATATATTATATATTAATTATATATTATATAATATATATGTATCCGTATATATATATATTATATATATATGTATATATATAATATACTATATATATATATATAATGATATTTATATATATAAATATATATATATATAAAAGCCCAGTAGAAGCGGCCAGCCTCCATGTACCATTAATTGATGAGACTCGTCGCTAGTTCAAAGATCCACCCTATAGCTTCACTGGGACTGCGCAGACCCTCACTATAGGGTGGGTGGTTTTTTTTTTATAAATCGTCCAGTGTAAGTGTTCATTCTCACTTGGCCCAGGTGGGCCACAACAACCCCTCACATAACCCCACCATTCTCCTATTATGCACTTTATTCTCGCCTCTCCAAACTCACATTTTCTGCCTCAGACATTCGTTTACTGACTCAAACTTTTTCTTCAATCTTCCCAGCCGGTCGGTTTCCAACACACTCCCCACTATACATCCGCTTTAAAAACCGACTTTCAATCATCCTTTCCACATGCACCAAACCCATCCATCTTAATACATTTTCATTTATTCTCTCGTTTACCCATTTCTTCACACCACAGAACTCTCTAATACTTTCATTCCTCATTTTATCATTCTTCTCACACCTTAGCATCCCCTAAGATTGTCCATCTGAACACATTGAACTTTAGATCTATACGTTCTTATTCCAACCATAGTCTCACTACTATACAATAACACAGGTTAACAAACATCCGTCAGTAAACCCTATCACTAAAAGACTTCAGTTCCCAATACATTCAACCAACGATTCTTATTGCACAGCACCTTCCTGGCATTCCAACATATACCCTAAATTATTAAACTCAGGAACACTTGTTCCAGCTTGCTCCACCATCTAAACATAACTCACACTGAGGACTTCCTCACTCACAACCAAACTTTCTTTTATCTCGTTTTCTTCAAACCCCTTCCTTTTACACACCCTGCCCAAATTATCTCTACCAATCCTCTTAAACTCTTCAGATTCGCCACACAAAACCAAATCATCCGCAGTATAATAGGTTAGGCATCCTCCACTCTCTTCCTTTCTCCATCATTTTAACACCTTTCTGTCACGCCCACCTTCAATTCTTTCATAACCCATCCATACACAAAATTGAAGTAAACCAAGGAGCAATACAACCAAACCCTGCCTCATTCCGCATGTTAATACTAAACCAATCACTTTTGACACCATTTTATCTTACACCCGCTCCCACTATCGTCATTACTATTCTTTTGATCCATTTCCAGAGCCTAATCCACCAACACTTATATTATCACTAACACCTGCCATAGAGCTTCCCTTATTAACCCTGATCAATATCTTCCCTGTGCATCCATAAAACTTAATACAATTTATTCTTCTCCCTCATGTTCTCAATCATTTGCTTTCAAGGAAAAGATTTGATCCACAACATCCTCTACTACTCCCAAACGCACCTTGTTACTTTCACCAATTCAGTCCTTCAGTCACCCAATAAACTAATTCCCTATAATTTCTACAGTTCCCTTTATCTCCTTACCCTTATATAAGGGTACTATTACTGCTCTCCTTCAATCCCTCGTAACTATAACCCTCCATAAACGCTTATTACACAACTTCAAGATCCAATCAATTCAAAAACTGCCCCGTTCTGAATCATTTCACCAGTTAATTTCTTCGGTATACCTGCAGATTACCCATTCTTTCAACTATCTCACTCTATCCATTTCCTCTTCTTTCCTTACTAATGACCTCATTCCCCAAAATACCTAATTCCTTCTTGCACCATCAAAGCCCACACACACAGTTCACGTATCACCTCTTCAT
Source organism: Trachelipus rathkii (assembly GCA_015478945.1). Taxonomy (NCBI): domain Eukaryota; kingdom Metazoa; phylum Arthropoda; class Malacostraca; order Isopoda; family Trachelipodidae; genus Trachelipus; species Trachelipus rathkii. The sequence goes on from JABUQX010063265.1 coordinate 73,272, forward strand.
GTACGCCGAATATGGGTATACAGATTTTCGAAAGTGTGCTTTCCACACTCCCTCACATCCATTTCATTTCAGTTACAAAAACACCATCCCTATCCATTATTCTGAGCAGCTCCCCCTTATTCTATTTTTAACCTTTCGAGCTTCCTTCCAGAAGAGCTTCCTATTCCCTTTATGTCCCCATTCATCCGCCTTCCAAACGTGTTTCTTTACCTCTTCGTTTTCTTCCTAACGTATGCCACCTTTAGCTATTTCTTTTTTCCTCCGTTAAATAACATTTCCAAGCATCTTTCTTTGAAACTTCATCATTTGCTTTAGTACATCAAACCACGGCTTATTTTTTTACTTTTAAACTCGCTTGCATCACCCTTCATTCCACCACTCCAGACTGTTTAGCATTCTTACTTCCTACTTAGCACACCCACATACTTCTTTTGCACTGTCTAACAATTGCTTCCAGATTTATTTAGTTTCAACTTGTCACATTCAACTGATTTACTTGCGATGCGTTTACATAATTCCTTATTACCTTGTTCACTAAACCTTTCACTCTTAATTTTACCCTCTTCCTTCCGTATCACCTTCCTTCTCCATCCAAGCCCCAACTAACTTAAATTTACACAAACGGCAAGTGTAAGGTCGTGTAGGGCGCACGTAAACATGATACACATAAGATCCATAATAAATCCCATTTCTAAACACCTCACTGATTTAACATCCAACATATACTTCAACATCTCCTTCTTCACCATACACAAAATCAATCATAAATTTCACTCGATACCAGTCCTCTACCTACACCAACTCTGGTATACTTATGGATACTCTGTGCTTTAAAGAAAGTATACTTACACACATACCTCTCTCCCTACAGAAAATCCCCTTCCTACCATTCTCATTTTCTCCCGAACACCCCAAAACCCACCTTTCATAACCATCCTTTTTTTTTATATATATATATAGATAATAACTATATGTCTATAAAAATGAGTGTAAAGATAAAACGTATATATATATATATATAGAATATTGCTAGAAAGAGTATATTATTATATTTATAGTAGAGTATGTCTAGATAGCAACATCATATATAAAAAAAAAGTATTAATAGTCAATATTTATGCCTAGAAGGGGTATTGGTAATTTCAAGCATCTTAATAATACACCTATACACAAGAGTAATTTTAATAAAAAACAAAAAAAACATTTTGTTTTAAAAAAAAACGTTTTTTTTAAAAAAAAAACAAATTAAAAAAAACCGTTTTTTTCACACCCCTATATATATATATATATATATATATATATATATATATATATATATATATATATATATATATATATATATATATATATATATATATATATATATATATATATAAGATATGTAAATGTAAAAATAATATTATAATATTAATATATAGTATATATATATTATATATATATATATATTATATATATATATATATATATTATCTAATATATAAAGATGGTAAATTCAACTACTCCCGTCATCAGGTAAGAAAATTTTATATTGGAATAAATAATTGAAAGAATTTAACAAGTATTCTGTAACAAAATAAATATAAGATAAAGCAATAATATATAGGCCTATACATCCACAAACATATATATCCATACTGTACGTTCCAAAATAAAAAATAAAAATAAACAAATAAACCATTAACTTTTGGGGATGAATGCAAAAAGAAAAAGAAAAAATAAAAGTAATAATAATAAAAAAGATTAAAAATTTCAATCCTTGTCCCGTTAAATCGACCTACAATAATAATTCTCTCCTCAAAAAAATTCCAACCCAACTTTTTTCCCCAAGTTACCCATATTAAAATAAAAAGGAAACAAAATATAAATTATATCTTTTAAGATAAAATACTTCAACAAAGGAGGTGGGGGAAATCACAGGGCGAACGAAGGAATTGACTAACAAAGAATACGAACCCTCCCCCCCCCCAAAAAAAAAGTATATATGAACTAAAAATTATAATTGTAATGCAGGCTTGTACCTACAATCCTTTAGCGAACAATAATTTATTCAAAGGGAAGGAAGGGTGAGACCATTTCTGCAAAGGAAACGCCTGAGGCGGCTTCCAGTCGGAGGGAATTGTAAAATGACAATGCAATACTGCAGAAGCTTTTATGGCCCATTGTTTATTATTATTATTATTATTATTATTATTATTATTATTATTATTATTATTATTACCTGGAATGTCGGTAAGTTGTATAGCGCAAGCGTCCCTAGCCCCCGAACCGTCAATTCCTTGAGCTTGAATTGTGATATAATGCGTCCCGATATCCGTGGGGCCTGGAACACCTTCAATAACATTTCGTTGACTGCTGTATGAAAGCCAAGATGGTAGATCGAAAAACTGAAAAAGGAAAAAGGGAAAAAAAATATTAAATGAAAAAAGTAAATAATTTATAAAGAGTCCTGAAAAAAAATATGTTAATAACATGTTTGTTTAGCTTGGCAAAATGAGCAGCATTTTTTCCAAAGACCCGTTTTAAAAGGGAAATATAGTATATTATATAATATATATAATATATAATATATATAATATATATATATAAATAATATATATATATATATATATATTATATATATAATATATATATATATATATATTATATAATAATATATATATAATATATACTATATAGTATAATCACAAATCACGCAGAGAATGCAAAGCAATTTGCCTCACGCATAAATATTTTATGTATATATATACTATATATTATATATATATATTATATATATATATCATAGATATAATATATTAAAATATATATATATATATATATATATATATTAAAGATAATAATAAATATTTACTAAATCAGGGTGGCAGCCGGTGTCGGGGTTTATGGGTGTGAGACGTGTGTGTGATGTGATGTGATGTGATGTTGATGTGGTAAGATGTGCTTGTTGATGTGTGTATTTGCGTGAAATAGTAGTTGTGTGTGAACGAAGAATGAGGTCTCTTCAAATAGTAAAAATTGACAATGCTGTACACTTAATAAATAAAAATAAAACAATAAAGGAGCGAAATGTTTAAAAAACTTTTTAATATTTTTATTATTATTTTATTTATTATAATTATTATATTAATTATTATATTATTATTATTATTATTATATTATTTTATTTTAATTTAATTGCATTTTATTTTAATTAATTATATTATTATATATTAATAATATAATTTCCTATTTAATAAATTATCAAAATATATTATTAATATATGTAATAATACTATATCATATATTATTACTTACTACTGAAGATAATCACAAAATTAGTAGTAGTAGTTATAACTAACCTAAACACTTTCAGAGCTTCACCCTTTCATGATATATATAAACATTAACAAAAATATTTTGTAAGAACACGTTCATGTTTATAAACTTAAATTTTATTATTTATTATTATTATATATTATTATTTTAATTATGTTTATTATATTATTATTCATTATTAATAAAAATGAAACCAAAAACACGCGCAAAAGAGAACGCACGAAAACATCTCTCACATGCACTCAGATTCTTAAAGCACATAATAACAATACATAATGAATATACATAAATAATAATAATAATAATACATTCAAGAATAATAATAACTAAACCTAGGGCACTCTGAAGATCAAAAACAGAGGAACAGGAGAAAGAACTGTATGCGCCAACAATAAAAAGGAAAAAACTATTGTAAAATATTCTGCTCCACTGTAAACAACGCCCGTAAATCTCATTATTATGCGCAAGCGACACCACTAAACCACCTGTACAAATCATGTATTCACTCATTATTAACATATTGTAAACTTCTTCTGCATTTAAAACATGGCACATTATACATATTCATTAAATCTCTCTCTCTCTCTCCTCTCTCTCTCTCCTCTCTCTCTCTTCTCCTCTCTCTCTCTCTCTCTCTCTCTCTCTCTCTCTCTCTCTCTCCTCTCTCTCTCTCTCTCTCTCTCTCTCTCCTCTCTCTCTCTCTCTCGTCTCTCTCTCTCTCTCTCTCTCTCCTCTCTCTCTCTCTCTCTCTCTCTCTCTCTCTCTCCCTCTCTCTCTCTCCTCTCTCTCTCCTCTCTACTCTCTCTCTCTCCTCTCTACTCTCTCCTCTCTCTCTCTCTCCTCTCTCTCTTCCTCTCTCTCTCTCTCTCTCTCACTCCTCTCTCCTCCTCTCTCTTCTCTCTCTCTCTGCTTCTCTCTCCTCTCTCTCTCTCCTCTCTCTCCTCTCTCTCTCTCCTTCTCGTCTCTCTCTCCTCTCTCTCATCTCTCTCTCTCTCTTTCTCTCTCTCTCTCGTCCCTCTCTTCGAATCGTCTCCTCTCTCTCTCTCTCTCTCTCTCTCTCTCTCTCTCTCTCCTCTCCTCTCTCTCTCTCTCCTCTCTCGATCTACTCTCTCTCTCTCTCTCTCCTCCTCTCTTCCTTTCTCTCTCATTTATTTCTTGGTTATCTCTCTCTCCCTCTCATATATATATTATAATATAATATATATATAATAATATATTTATATTATATATTAGTACTATATATAAGATATATACTAAATATATAATATATATAATTATAATCATATATATATCATATCATATATATAATACTTATTTTATTCTACTATACTTGTATTATTTATGGTATGTATTGCCTTTCTCATGTATATGTGTAATATAGTATATTATATATATTACCGAGTATACTATACTATATATACTATATATATATATATATATAATTATATATATATATCACTCACTATCGTATATATCATAGTATACTAGTATATACTATAGCTATATATATAGTATATCATATTATATAATATATTATATATATACTAATATATAGTATATCATATCTCTCTCG
>JABUQX010063266.1:5000-15000 GCA_015478945.1 Trachelipus rathkii
AACCCTCTTTCTGCTCCACTCTTGCAAGAAACAAATTACACTTTGTTGAAACCCACCCTCCTCACGTATGAGTGACTGACAATGAAATCGCTTACAGAGAGGCGAGAGTGGCCTCCATTTCTTTCCGTAGCTGTTCTGGGTACCTCCTGAACGCCTTTCGACAAAAGTTCACCTTCCATCACTGATTATTATCCTGCTCTCCGACAGGGCTTCCGGTCCTACTAGCAAGAGTGCTGAGCGAGTGATCAGCGAGGGCCTTGAATTAGAAGTATAAACCAGATCGTTGGTTGGTAGTCTTTCTTTTACCGACAAAAACGCTTGCAGGAGGTGATCCTCGTACGCCTTCGCGTTGGCCACAGGATCCTCCTCCTGCCTGCTAATTTCTGCTGTCGCCACACCAGAAAATCTGTTCACCACATTTTCATTGATTGTCTTCAACTTGAACTCTGTCCGTCATCGTCCATTAGTCCAATGCGAATGGTACATTAAACCTTCTAATAAGGCTATCTCATGTCTTTTCTGAAACCTCCCACTTCAGCACAATATGTTTGCTTCTTCAGGAGCTGAAGAATATCCTGTATGATACTTAATTTTTTGGTAATAGTTGAGATTAACGAATTCTAAAAAAAATCGATATTTTTTTAAAATCAATCGATGTTTTGACATTGGTATGAAGCAACCCTGCCACATGTTGTTAATAAATCATTTCCTCAAGTTAAGGTATATATATATACTAGTATAGTAGATAATATATATATTATAATATATATATATTATAGTATATATATATATAATAATATATATATAGTATATAATATATATATATATATTATATTAATATATATATAAATATATATATAGGAGTGCAATGTTTTTAAGGTTCGAAAAATCGGTTAAGGTTATGATAAGTTTTGCTAAGTATGCAGATATTTACTGTGTATAATTAGCAAAAACTTATCATTACCAACCTTAGTGGGTCATAACAGAATTTAAAAACATTAAAAAAACATTTTTTAAAATCGATTAAATTTATATATGAGAAGTTTGGCAACGGTTTTTAGGCCTTTTACCTAATAATTTCGTCCGAATCCGCTAATACTATCATTTTTTTTGGACATATGAACAGAATTGGAAGTGTTTAGGAACTCACCTTTTTTTTAACATATATGTTTAATAGAATTCTGCTTGGATTAAGTTTTTTTTTTCTGACATATATTAATAAAATTTTGTTAGGACTCAACCATCAGGCTGGATTTCCCAAACCTTTCATGGCCGTTCCTTTGGGTGCCGTTCTTGAGTCCCTATACACAACACTCAAACAACAAAGTATATATATAATATAATATATTATAATATACTATATACTATATACTATATATATATTATTATATATATATATAGTATATATATATATATTATATAGTATATATATATATGATATATATATTATATTATATATATCAGTGGCGTAACTTAAGATTATACTTGGGTAGGATGATATATATATATATAATATTATATTATATAATATATATAGTATATATATTATATATAATAACTATATATATATATATATTAATATATATATATATATTAAAATATAATATATTATATATTATATTAATATATAATATATAAGAGAGAGGAGAAGAAGAGAGGTATTCAATATCTTATTTGTGAATTTATTCGTACGATTTTACTGGGTGAACGAAAGTTTCGTTCTCGTGATTTCTCGTATTTTTTCGAGTTCGTACAGCACGGTAATAATGTTGGCCCTGGCCCTAATATATTACTATATAAATGTGAAATCCATGTACCGCCAATAGCATAAAATATTACTCTTAAAGAGACAGAGTAGTAAGCAAATTCCAATGAAGTTTAGTTATTATAATTGCTATTGCTATTGTATTTGTTTTTACTTTAAATTTATTTATATAAAATACAGTTTTTCTTTTTTTCACTTTCAAATAAAATTTGTAATAAGTTATTAACTCTTACCTTTTAATTTTTTATCAAAAAGACTCAAAAATATTAGGGTAGCGCGAGCTACTACCTACCTCCTATAAGCTCGCTTGCTTACCCATGTTATAATATATATATATATATATATATATAATATATATATATATAGTAATATATATATATATATATAATAATATAATATATATATATATAGTGTATATATATATATAATATCATATACATATATAATATATAATATAGTATTTATATATTATATATATATATATATATTATAATATTACTACTATATATATATATAATATATTATATATAATATATATATATAGTAATATTAATATATATATAATAATTTATATATAAGTATATATATATATATATTATATAATATATTACTATTATATATTATATATATATATATATAGTATATATTTATATATATATATACTGATTATACTATATATATAAGTATTATATATACTATGTGACATTTATAAAGTTGGTTGACGTTAAAAAGATATAGATTTAGGTTAATGATTAGATTAAGTTTGGTTAAGGTTTAGGGTTAGGTTAACCGGTTATGGGTTACGGTTAGGATAGGAATCTTTAAGCGCCCAGCCAATAAGAATGTTTAGAGCTGTATTTACCCCTAAAGATTAATAAATAGTAATCGATACATTAATTATTATTTTCGCTCCCGTGGAGTCAACCACTAGAAATAGCATAATTATATATTAGATATATATATTTATATAAATATATATATATATATATATATAACCTATATATATATTCTGATAATTATATATAGGTATAATTATATATATAATATTAAAAGTATTTATATTATATATATATATATAGTAAATATAGTATGCAATTATAAAATAGTTGATATAGCGTATACGTATGAGTAGATATATATATTATTATATATAATAGTAGTATATGATATATATATAGTAATATATTATATATATATATTATATATAGCTATTATATAGATATCATAAAGCTTTATATAGATATACCATATAATATAATATAGTATAGTTATATATATAATATATATAGTGATAGTTATATTATACATAATAGATAGCATACATCTATTATAGATAGTATAGGTATATAATATTAGTATATATATTATATATAATATATATAGTATATATATATATATATGCTATATACATATACTATATATATATATAGTACTAGGTTATATATATATATACTAATATAATATATATAAGAAGCGCTCCTCAGCTCAAGTGGTAGAGCCTCCGCTTAGCAAGCAGTCAGGGGGCCCAGTTTCGAGATGGTGCGGTTGGAGCGAAGAGAATGTGAGCTAAACTCTATTACTCTAGCCTTTCGTCCCACTCGACACGTTAATTGAGTACAGTTTGTGGTGATGCTTTACTACAAATGGGAATTAATCACGGCGGTCCGCGAATAGGCCGTGGCCAGCCAGCGGGACTTAGCCGGTTTAGGCCCTTGTTTCCCCAAGGACCCCATTTCTCGACAGGGTGCCACTGGGGACAGGCACGAAAGTCCTTATGGGGGGTAGAGATTAATCTTATTATTTTATATATATATATATATATATAATATATATACTATATATATTATATATATTATATATATATATATATATATATATTATATATATATATATATATAAACATATAGCTGCCGTAGTATATTGTTCAGGCCCTCCTAACTCTATACACCCTGTTGAGATATACCATCCAAAATCGAGGGGATACCGTATCCCCTGTATATATATATAATATATATATATACTATATTATATATATATATATATATATATATATAATATATATAATAAAAGGAAGAATAAGATTATATATATATAATATATACTATATATATGTAGTAGTATCTATATATATTACTTAGTAATTATATAAGTATAGTATAATATTACTATAATATATAGATCGTGTATATATATATATATATAATATTATTATACTATATATATATATATAATATATACTATATATAATAATTTATATATATATCTATATATATATAACATATAATAATATATCATATATATATTAATAGTATATATACATTATATATATATTAATTATATGATATAGCTGTATATATATATAATATATATATATACTGCTATTTATATATATATAAAGTATATACATATATATATATATCTAGTATACTATATAGTATACTATATATATATTATATAGGAGAGAGAGAGAGAGAAGAGAGTGAGAGATGAGGAGAGAGAGAGAGAGATGAGAGAGAGAGAAGAGGAGAGAGAGAGAGAGAGAGAGAGAGAGAGAGAGAGAGAGAGAGAGAGAGAGGAGAGAGAGAGAGAGAAGTAGAAGAGGAGAGAGAGAGAGAGAGAGAGAGAAGAGAGAGAGAGAGTCCAAAGGATAGAAACCGATGAGAAAGGAAACAAAGTCGTTTCACTATATTTAAAAGCGATTTTTTTTTTTCTTAATTTGAACCTTTAAAAATGCAAAATATAATTTCTTGGCGTCATACATATTTTATTAAACAATATATTATTTAAAGAACTTGTTTACGGAGAATTTGAAAGTTGTTGATATAAAAGTAAAGAAGAAAACTCATAACAAAGATACTGATTTTTTTTCTTTTTCTCTTCTTTTTTTTTCGAGCGAATGAAAGCTTTGAAATCTTGAAGCAATTACAATATCCTGTAATTAAGAAATGTTCTAAAATTGCTTCAAATTCCAATGTTTAAAATATTTCACGTGGATAAACTCGCTATAATATTTCTACCATTTTATCATCCTACGTTTATTAACATTTTTTTACTTTTTTAATTTATTTTTTTTTAAGTTTACTTTTCTTCCTTCATGATAATCAGTAAATTTCATAAGTTTAATATATTTCTTCAGCTCTTTTTATTTATTTGTATTTTTGTATTTACTTTTTATTTTAAAGTTGCTTCCCTAAGAATTTGAGATAGGCACTGCTAATTTAGTGTGGAGATGAAATCTCAATATTCATCTAATCCTCAAAGTATATCCAGAGAACATTTTTTAATATTTTACTGCCTATAATCATATAATAAAATATAGACTAATAATAAGATGGCGAGACGTATGTTATATATAGGGATGCTGATTAGCATAATATTATCCGTACATATGTACTCTATAACTATACCCCTGAGTATAAGGACGCTAAGTAGTGTGATGACTTAAGCATATTATAGCTATATATATATATTACTATCTATAGCGTTATAAGTCATATATATAGTAATATACTAAGCCATTGGACTACCGGCAAGCCCTTCAACGGGGAAGCGGTGAATATATTATGATAAAATGGAGAATATGAATCCCCCACCCGTAGCGCGAAGCCTTTCTCAAATGGCACAGGGCGAAATGCTTTTTAAGTGTAGCGATTAAATTCTGCAGAAATGGTCGCAGAATGGTAATTGAAAAGTTCCAAACAGAACATACAGTGGATGGAAGAAGGATACATTACAGTTAGGCAATACTTGGCATCAGCCGATAGAGTTTCCGAATGGCCACGTCAAAATTCATGTGAAGACATCTTAGCATCTCTTGTGCTGTCAGGCTCGTTATAGGGCTGCTGGTGCTGTTATGATGAGCTGTCCGTTTACCTCTAGCACACGTTGGACTGTTGTCCGTATCCTATCAACAAGGAGACCAAAAATTGTTTCCAACATTACGTCACAAGATAAAAAGGTCAAGTGACCTGAAAGTAACAGAATAATTTATCAAAACTTTTGGTCTTGACTCGTTCTTGTATCCAAAAAGATCGGGTTAACCCAAGCGAACCGGCAAATTATAATACAGTAACTACTCCTACGTGGCGGGGAGGATTTTCAGCTTGCTTTGAAGCCGCTACCCTAAACAACTATAGTGAATTATAAGATTTTCGTGATATTTAGTTTTATATTAAGGAAACGAATATTTATGCTTGGCGCAAGAACAAGAAGAAGGTGGCGTTCAAAATAATAAAAAGCTTCGATATTTTTGAGGATATGATATTGTAGAATTAAGTTGACAAAGATAGAATTTCATAAGACTATCGACTACACTGTGAAATTTGACCCAGATCAAAATAATAAAATCAGAAAAAATTCAAGCAGGAGGTCAAATCTTAGAAGTCAAAGGAAGAAGAAGCAGAATTTGAAATGTGTAGAATAATAGATTGGCGATTAAAGCCTGCCAAAGGAAAAATGATTGGTGTTAGATAAGTAGGACAGAAGGTAACTGTTACTTGAACAAGTGTAGGATAAATTATCAAGTTTAAGCACAGATGACCTTAGGAACACAGGACTTTAATATAATAGAGAAGATTATGTCCTTCCATAAAAATGAACTTTAAATCTATTTCAAATGACTATGTTTCAAATATCTATAACTACAAAAAAATCTAGAAGTTTTATAAAGTAACAATAATCGTTATTAAAAGTATATATACAGTTTATACTATATATATATATATATATATATGTATAATATATTTATATATTATTAATATATTATATATATATAATAAGGTATAGTATTTTATATATATTATATATATTTTTTTTTTTTTTTTTTTTATTTATGTTTTTTTTTACAGTTAACACCTACAACCACAGTGCAAAGCCACTAATGCTTAGGAGGGGTGTTGGCTCAATTTGTTCTGAGCAAGAACCGGAGCCAGAGAAGAGAGACTAAGCTCACACTCACACGATCGACCAGTGACGAACCTGGGTCTTTCGCTTAGTTGGGCGATTGCTCTAACAGCTGAGCTACCGGACGCCATTTTGGTGCTTGATTCATTACTTCTTGACTTATACGAGCCGACTCCACCGAATGTCCAATCTTCTTATCTTCTTACAATATATAAGCTAAATCCAAAATGATGTTGGTCCATTTATTAATTTATTTAACTTTATTTATTGCAAAAAGAATCAAGATTAAAATTTTGGTGCTTCTCCGTTATATTAATTGAAAAAAGATTTCAAATTTTGTTTAAATTTATAAAATTTTGATCATTGGTAATTCATTATTTTCTTTACAAAATTTTTCTCACGTATGAACAATACTGTTTCGTTCATCAGCGCAAACGGCATCTCCTTCTCCAGCACTCAAACTTCTAATCCCTCGTTGCAAGCTCTTGTGTTTCTTGGTTCTCTTCTCTAATTCTTTATATATATATATATATATATATATATATATATATATTATATTAATATATATATATATATATATAATATAATATATATAATATATAGTATATATATATAATATATATATATTAGAATACATCCTAAGAGTATATATATAGTATACTTTTATAATATCGGATATATATTATACTATCATTATATACCTATTTATATATTAGTATAAATTCCGAATAGTCAAGCTAATATACCTAAACCTATATAATGATATATCTACAACTATATACACGCGCCTGATATATACTAATATATATGTATACATATATATATATATATATAATATAATATATATATATATATTAATATATATATATAATATTATATATATATTATCTACCTTCTTTCCCCAGATTGGGGTGAGGTGCGCAGCATACACTGTAAACAGAAATAGTAAGTAGAAAGAACAAGACGCATTCCGAAAAAAGAAAGCCTCCCTTCTCTTAAGTGAACACTCATCGCAGGCTAGAAAAATTCACCTACTGGTCTCGAGACTGCGACGGACCCTGCACTGTGGTATCTCGTAATTGTGTGGTTTAATCCACTGGCAAAGACTAAGAACCACACCAATGCTCACACAAAACCCTGCAGATTCACTCATATTATGGAACTCTTCTTCTCGAGTCTCTACCTAAACCACATTCCACTTCCTTCCAGGCCATTACTTTTTACCGGATCAATACACTTTTTCTTTTCCAATAATCCCCCCTAAGCGGTCCGATTCCTACAACTTACCGACTCATACATCCTCTTAAACCAACCGACTATCATCCTCACTTTCTATATTGCCAAGACATCTCAATGAACTCTCTTTATTCTCACTTTACGCCTTTCTTTACAACAAAACAAACCCTAATGCGTTCATTTCTCATTTCATCAATTCTTTCCTCACACGCTACACACCCCTAAGATTGGTCCATGCTGAATACATTGTACTTCAATCGTCCTTTTACATCCAACATATCATCCTAAAGTGTTTAAACTTCATACTTTGTATCCAGTTTTTCTCACCATGCTATATGAACTTAACACCGCGGACTCTACTCACTCACTACCCTACTTTAACTATTTATCTACATTTTAAAATTCTTCGAAGGCCCAATTCTCACCTACCCAACCCCTCTACCAATCCCTCTCAAAACTCTCTTCAGAATTCGCCAACAGCCAAAACCAAATTGTCCGCGATCAATAAGTATGGCACTCTCTACTTTCTTAATTCTCCTCCATCAATTCTAAACCTTCTCCGCCACCCCAACTCTAACTTTTTTCATAACCCATCCATATACAAATTAAATTACCAAGGAGACATAACACATAGCTATCTCGCTTCGTTATTAATATTAAACTATTTACTTTCAGCTCATTTATTCTTATGCACACTTCACCATCGTCATACATACTTTTGATTCGATTCAAAACCTACCACCAACACCATATATATCACTTACAACTACCATAGATCTTCCCTATTAATCCTGTCATACACCTGTTGCAATTCCATAAACCCTAAATACACTTTATTTTTCTTCTCTCTCATTTTCTTAATCATTTGTTTCAATGTAAGATTTGATCTACACATCCTCTGCCACTTCTAAATACACCTTGTACTTCGTCAATAAGTCCCTCAGTCATTCGACGCACTCTTTTGACAAAAATACGTGCCTATGTCTTTCCTACAACACTCAATAAACTAACTCCTCTATAGTTTTTACAGTTTCCTTATCCCCTTACCTTTATATAAGGGTACTTTTATTGCTCTCCTCCAATCCCTCGGAACTATGCCCTCCATAAACGCTTTGTTACACAACTTCTTAATCCATTCAATCACCATCTTGCCTACATTCTTGATCAATTCACCAGTAATTTCATCTATACCGGCAGATTTCCCATTCTTCAACTATCTCACTTTACCATTACCTCCTCCTTACTAATGACCTCATTCTCATAATACCTATTTCTTCTTGCACCATCAAACCCACACACACATTCACTACCACCTCTTCATTACTGCCAATGTTATGCAGATTTTCGAAGTGTTCCCTTCACACTCTCCTCATATCCATTTCATGAGTTACAAAAGCACCATCCCTATTCATTATTCTATAGAGATTGATCTTCCTCTCATTCTTAACCTTTTGCGCTTTCTTCCAGCGGAGCTTCACATTCCCTTGTAAGTCCACATTCATCCTCCTTCCAATCTGTTACTTTAACTAAATTGATTGTAAGATCTTTTTCCAAACATTTTCAAACATTATATTAAAACTATTCTTCCCATGGTAAGTGACAGAAAACAAAATATCTGTGTATCTTACATTTGTATTAAAACGATTATTTCGTTACATAACAACTTTATCATAACAGAATATATTATGGGCAAACCAAGGAGTTTGAAACAAACATATTTAGAATCTTTATTATCCAAAGTTTGTTTCACATAATTGACAATGTTACAAGCATTCAATATGTGCACTAGTGATTCTCAAAACATCCAGTCGATATTCCAAATTTTGCCATGTAAGCACCAGCATTTCCACATTAATTTGTTGAATATCAGCTGAGATTCTTGTTTTTAAAACATCAATGTCTGCCACATGTGTATTGTACACAAAATCTCTAACAAATCCCCAAAGGAAAAAACCAAGGAACTGGACCTCGAGGGTCGATCCACCTGTTTCAATTTCTTGGCTGCCTAGATTTCTCGACATCACACCATTTGATTATTTCCTTTGGGAATTCGCCAAAGATGCTGTGTTCAATACCTATGTGACAGACATTAATGAT
>JABUQX010063267.1:0-2500 GCA_015478945.1 Trachelipus rathkii
CGGGCGAGAATATTCTTTTACTTTACTTAGATAATTTTTTTGTGTGCTCAAAAAAGTTTTTTTTTAAATTTCCAAAAAAATTTTTTGGGAAAATTTGTTCCAAGAACAAATTCAGAACTACTGGATATACAAAGAAATTATTTTAAATAAAATATGTGTATCTCCCCCGACTACATACGCTCTGAAAATTTCATCCTGATTACATGAGCAGAAAAAAATTATCGCTATTTTTCATTTTAAAAACCAAAAAAGTAAAAGTAAAGCTAAAATGGGGTGCTGCTGAGCAAATAGAAGACCCTGCCCTGAAAGAGCAATATTATAATTTGATTGCACAAAGAAAGAGTTTATCCATAACAAAGTTTACCCTATAATAGGTAAAGTTTGATCCACAATCCATGAGAGATCTATATGATATTTTCCATCTTTGAGCTTTAAACTACTTTTGAATATTTCAATCTGCCCCAAGTCAAATTTAGATTTATTATTCATCCGTCAATGCCTGATATACTAACTAGTTTGAGCATATTGTTCTACTTTAGGGGAGGGTCCAAATTTAGCTTAAGGAGATCCAATTTAAGCTCTCATATTAAAATGAACATAAAATTCTTAATTTTCAGCCGATTTTGGCACAAAAAGGCAAACCTGACTTCTAAAACGTCGTTTTCGGTTGTTTTTTTTCTGTGTTTATATTCATTTCATTTGTATTTTCATTTTTTGAAAATCTATGTTTTTCATATTTTTTGATTCACCTCCTACAATGTTTTCGAAATGACTTCAAACTTCAATTATACATAGACGGGTCCATTACCTACAAAATACATACATTTTATTATTGGATTTTAACCCCAGATCCCAGCAAATGGTGAATCAAAAATTTACTTTTTTTTGGTTAGCCCCCCCCCCCCCCCCCGCCCCCCCCCCCCCCCCCCCCCCCCCCCCCCACACCCCCCCCCCCCCCCCCCCCCCCCCCCCCCCCCCCCCCCCCCCCCCCCCCCCCCCCCCCCCCCCCCCCCCCCCCCCCCCCCCCCCCCCCCCCCCCCCCCCCCCCTCGAAAAATTGGAAAAATTGCGACAATATTTTTTCTGCTCAGGCGATCAGGATGAAATTTTCAGGGCATATGTAGTCGAGGGAGATACCAATTTTTTATTTAGATAAAAAAAAATTTTTTTTCAAGCATTTTGAAAGTTGCAAGAGTACTTCTGATTTCTGTTAGTGAAGAAATGATAATTCCACGTGTCAATCAATGTTAAATGAGAAGACAGTTGCAATAAAGCAACTGCAATTCCATTTCTGGACGATCTTTCACACCAGTTAGAGAGCAAGCTCGTTAGTACAAGATCCATACTTACCAAACTTAGTAAAGCCATTCTTTCAATATATATTAAAAATTTTATGAATTTTGTAAATAAATTTAAGGGCAAGATCCAATTTTGAGCTGGGGCTGATCCCCATTTTCAGCCCCACCTAAAAATGGACATAAAATTCGGAATTTTCAGCCGATTTTGACTATATAAACACCAAAATGTAGCTTTTTTTTGCCCTCTAAAACGTTGTTTTCCGGTGTTTTTTCTGTGTCTGTAGTCATTCTTTCAGAATTTTCAATTTTTCAAAACCCATGTTTTTGACATTTTTCGAATCAACTTCCAGAATTTTTTTCCGAAATGACTTCAAACTTGAAATATGCATAGATAGGTCCATTATCTAAAAAAGTACAGAAGTACTTTTTCGATTTTTTGAGTTTTGTGCTCAGCGTTGTCCAATTTCCAAACCCACTTTTTTTTGAATTTTGAAATGAAAAATTGAGATAAAATTTTTTTTCTGTTTGGGCGAAGTGGATGAAATTTTCAGGGTTTATGTAGTCGGGGAGAGGCACATTTTTTACCTAGATAATTTCTTTATATATGCATTAGTTTTGGATTTGTTCTTGGAACAAATTTTCAAAAAAAAAAATTTTGGGAAATTTTTTAAAAATTTTCTTTTGAGTATACAAAAAAATTATTTAAGTAAAAAAGGTGTATCTTGCCCAACTATACAAGCTCTGAAAATTTGATGTTGATCGGATAAGTAGGAAAAAAAATCTTAATATTTCACTTTTTGGAACGACTAAATTTTTGAAAAGTGAAATATTGAAATATTTTTTTTAACGAATTGGAAACCCTTAATATCCTCAATTCCAAAAACCTCCCCACCCGAATCCCTCCCTAATCAAACCAATTCCCCACTTCCCCTGATGTAACAGACCACCCCCCCCTTCAAAACAAACCCCCCCCCAAAAAAAAAAAAAGATTACCACATACACAAACTACAAAAAAGCTAACTGGCCAGCATTCACTGACCATATCGAAACACATATTAATCCCACACCAATCCATGACACAACATCCCTACACACCTCCATAATCCAATTAAATAACTTAATTACTAAATCAGCTAACTTATACATACCCAAAGGCCACAGAAAATCCTATAACCCCAAACTCTCCCCTGAAATCAGCCAACT